>VWZX01001727.1:1283010-1456145 GCA_013399015.1 Galbula dea
ATGGGCAGGGCACGTCTCAAGGATGAAGGACCACCGCCTCCCTAAGATCTTGCTTTATGGTGAACTTGCCACTGGCTGCCGCAAGAGAGGAGCTCCAATGAGAAGATACAAGGACTCCCTGAAACAACATCTCAGCCTTGGCCACATTGATCTTCATAACTGGTCTACTCTGGCCTCCAAGAGGGAGGCCTGGAGACACACCATCTATAATGCTGCAGATGCTTTTGAGAAAGCACGCAGGATCTCCCTTGAGGAGAAAAGACAGCGCAGAAAGAATCGTGCCTTGCAGAACACACCATCTAAGGAGTCTTTCTGCTGTGTCTTTTGCAACCGCACATGCCTATCTCATATTGGCCTTTTTAGCCACCAACACACTTGCAACAAACGTGGGTAGAGCCCTTCCCAAATCTTCACTCGTGAAGCCTAGCCATGATGATGAGTGTCAGACGGTTACAAATAAGGCAGCTAGGGTGCAGGTTTGTTTAAATGGGGATCCAGGTTAGAGCACAGATATGGCCTGTATCTGTACATGTACACCATTTAATTTCCATCAGTAAAATATTAATTGATGGAATATTTGTATTTCCTGAGTAAAGGAAATTTTTAAAAAGTAGGCAGTTGAACTTCTGCATAGGTGAGAAGCCTTTCCTCCTAAAACATTGGCTGAAAATTACTTCCAGTAGCTTCTTGTGCTTTAAAAAGGTGATAAATTTTAATGTATTGTCAGTGTCTTCAGCAGCAGTGAGTTATCTTAATTCATATTTCATTGTATTCAGTGGAGGCTCTAGTGTATGACTTCACAAGGGAGGAAACAAGAAAATCAGTGCTGTCTCAAAAGAGCCTTGTCTGCCATGTCTGCTTATTTGGAATTTCCTCGGTTGTGTAGCCTCAGACTCTAGTAACTTAAGAGTATATTCATAATTCTTGGAAGTTAATTTCAGATTACACAATGACAATGCTAGAATGTTCCAGCAGTGTCCTTCCATATAGCAGCGAGTTCTGCTCTCATCCTCTTTTCTTTTCCTGTTTGGTTGGGTTTTGGGTTTTACTTCATGATAATACAATAAAAAAAAATACTTTCATATTGAAACTGGGACAAAAGCATTCTTCTGTAATACCTTTATATGGCACTGAACTCACAACATTGGTCTTTCACTGCTTGTGAAGTTTTACTCGTTCTGACAAAATGTAGATCTACGTACATAGTTCACTCTATATGCCCTGGTACTCACATAAATTAGCAGCTCTGGTCAGGGTTCTTTGGTTTCTTTCTTCACCCTAAAGAAACTGGAACATGTGTTGTAAAGTACTCTTTAACCTTAATGGTATCAATCTAGATGTAGCTGGAAGAGAAGATCTACAGAAATTCTAGTTTCTTTCTCTTGAAGATAGTATTTTGGAAACTTGCTGTATATGAAATAAACTATATAGGAATAAACAGAGTCAAAATATGAATAATATTTCTTTTTTATAAAATCAACTTCTACAATCATGTGGAATAAAAAGGAAATTTTTCATAATTCCTATTTTGTTTAGGCATTGGGCCATGAACATGATGAGGTCCATGAAGTTTCACTTTTGTTTATGGAGGCAGCTTAGGCTCCTGTGGCAGTTATTTATCATCAGTGACTGGATATCTAGTGGAAGGCAGAACATTTATTGGGGAAGCAGAGTGAATTGTTACTGCTTGACATCCGTGTCAGCAAGGAGGGGAAAAAAAAAAAAAAGCCCAATTGAAGCATGAATGTCATCTGTCTGTTAAAAAGGATATGTGCTATTCCTTTGGACTTTGAGACCATTTCCAGTTGTTCTGTATACAGCACTATAATGCTCTGAGGCTTCTTCATTTTGCTGTTCAGATCAGGAGGACTTCATGGCTATGCACACAAGGAAGAATTCACTCCAAACAAGTAGGTAGTGGTTTCTCCTTGATTTTTTTTTTTGAAGGCAAATTGAGAGATACATGTTGTGACTTTTAGGTTTTTTTAAATAAACGTTTAGAGAGAAAGCAGTCAGTTACTGCTGAAGCATGAATGTTGCTTAAGAGCTACAAAACAGTCCTATGCTGAGCCTTTACCACCAAGAACCAATTTGGTAGACATATTATTTCCTTTCTCTCTCTCTCTCTCCAGGCAAGTTACTAATTGGCTTTTAAGACAGGAATCTGTTCATGGACATTTGTCTGATACTTGGCTGTAAGCACTTACTAAATTTACTACATTATCACTTACTATTTTGCAATCTGATCAGTTACTTAAAGACACTGTTTATTGAGGAATAATCAGACATACCAGTGTTCATTCTTTCTCCCTGGAGTTTCCACCCCTATCTTACAGAATTTTCAAACTTGGAAGGGACCTTAAAGATCATCTAGTTCCAAAACCCCTGCCTAGCAGGGACACCTCCCACTAGATCAGGTTGCCCACAGCCACATCCAGCCTGACCTTAAAAACTTCCAGGGATGGAGCTTCCACAACCTCTCTGGGCAACGTGTTCCAGTGTCTCACCACCCTAACAGTGAAGAACTTCCTCTTAATGTCCAATCTAAATCTGCCCTCCTCTAGTTTGTATCCATTCCCCCTGCTCCTATCACTACCTGACATCCAAAAAAGCTTTCTTATAGGCCCCCTTCAGATGTGTATGCTTTTTTTGAATTTTAAGTTTTGAGGGTAGGGACTATTTGTCTAGACAGTATAGTGCACATCAGAGCAAGTACAAAACCAACTGTAACAATCTTATGTAGAACATAGATTTCATTTGAGGAGTAAATAATCTTTAGGGTTCACAAGTTTGTTTCAATGATAAATGTGTGTTTTGCAGTAGTGATATCACCATTTTAAGTTGTATTACCTTCTTGATTGTTGGAAAGTTTGTCAGAGGCTGATTGTGCCTCGTGAAGAAACAAAACAGAAGTCAAAAATTTCTTTGCTTCTTACAGCCTTTCAGTTTTATTTATTGTATAGAAAATAGAGTAGAGGTAACAATGATGGCAGGGAGGTGCAAAGAAAGGGTCTCTCTGGATTTTGAATTGCACAGGAGCCTTTCACCCCAGATAGTGAAATTGTATGAAAAGCAGGAAGAGGAAGCTGAAGATCGATGAATATAGAAATAGCAGGGAGAAAGCTTTAGATGATAGGTGAAGCTTAAAAATCAGTAAAGAATCATGAGTCTTCAGATGGAATCAGAACTGGATGATTGAGCACTGGCTTTTTGTACTTAGAAAGTGAATGGGCAGCATGGTACAGAAAAAAGTGTACAAGTGTACAATGGTACAGAAAAAAGTGTACAATGGACATAGAGGAAATAATTATTTTCTTTTCTACTTTCTGTCCTTTGAAATCACTTAAGAATTAATATAGTTATCTTCCATTGTAGAAAACCATTTTGAAAATGTGTATTTTTTGCATTTCAGTGGGGTTTTTTAGGTTTATTTTAACATCTAATATTCATTGGAAACATTTGGTTAAGAACTTGGCTGTTACTACTGTTACCAATATAAAAAGGCAAGTTTTGAAGCAGCCTCGTCACAGAGAGTGCTAAAATTGGTTGTAGCTATGGTTGTTCTTTGGGAAAAGAATAATTAAAAATACTTCATTAGAAGCTGCAGTGTTTTATTAACAATTTAGCTAAAAAAAAAAATGAAAAAAGTAATGCAGCTAAAATTAAAGGATGAGAACCTGAGGGATCTAAACTAGGGCTAATCTAATGCAGTAGACAGACTTTCAAGGCTCTGTCCACGAGCACAACTCTGCTTCTAGAAAGGAACCTGAAAAGCCTCTGCTAAAGATTTTGAATAACCAAATGTGCAATAGCACATTTCACTAACAGAAATGCTCCTAGTTTCCAGGGATGCAGAAATTTCAGAAAATAAAATATACTATGTGTATTTTCTGTCCATCTATTCTGATCTTTCATTCTGATATTGTTCTCTGTGTCACTTTTCAGGGGGAAGGGGAGTATCAGAGAATGTTAAGTTTGTGTACAAGTGCATAGTATATGTGCAGTGCTATGAAGGGATCAGGTGTGAAAATGTGGCTCGTGTGGTGTCAATGAATTAATATTTCTCTTCCTTCTTTAGCTTAGTGAACTGAGACTGTGTTGCTTTAAGGATTCTCAGGAATGCCTTCCAGTTTTAGCAATAAAATATCCTAAGCTAATGTATGGTGTTCATAATGATAAGAGTTTGCATATGCAGGTGAGATTCAGAATTTTCATCTCCAGCATCTTTAGGTAAAAATGCTTAGGTAGGGATGTATTAAACTGTTTGAGACCTGAGTGATTCCTGCAGCTGACTAAATAACTCTGTCTATTACAAGGCCAACAGGATATGGACAGTTTTTCCTGGCTGCAGGTTATGAATAAATTTAGTGAGTAAGGTCTGTGCAGTATTTAGTTTTATCTCAAGTCCCAGGAAGGCTTCTCAGATGGAGAGTGCCAGTAGGACTTGTGCAGCAGCATAGAAGCACAGTTCCTGGATAAGAATACTTTCCTCACATGAAGGCTCTGTCATATTTTAAGAACTCATCAAATGTAAATCTTGTTTCATAGCTGAGTTGTAGTGTTCAGGTTTGTGTCATCTTAAAAGTATCTGACTGCTGTCTAATCTAAGACAGACACTGGTTCCACCCTCTAGGAGCCAGATGCTGGGATCAAGAATGACTACAGCAGCAGCAAGTGAGGGCAAAAAAATTATGGTTTAAGACAACTTGTGTAAGGAAGATAGTGAAATTAAATATTCATGATTCTTAGTGTGGAGGGAGAGCATCAAAATAAAAATCACTAGACTTCAAGAAGGCAGACTGCAGAAAATTGTTGGGTAAGATCTCACAGAAGAAAACTCAGAGGTAAGAGAGGAACTGAGGAGGTAAGACAGTTCTTGGAGATGTAAAGGTCATGACTGAAAGTATATCCCAGTGCAGGAGACAGAGCCCAACTGTAATAAGAGAGCAACTCAAGTCAAGTGAGGAATTGAATTGCCTTTAAACACAAGGGGAGTCTTATGCAAGGTGGAAATTCAGATACCACCAAAGAATAGTATTAGCAGATGGGGATGAAAGTAGATGACAGAGATTAAATAATATGTAAGTAGTAAAAGACTGGTGCTAAGTAAAGTGCTGACTACTTACAAGAGGCTGGCTACTGGCATATCAAGTGATTGCATGTTTGGTTCAAATTTGCAATTTGTGTGTTGAATTTTTTTGGTTTCTTACAGTGATGACTGATCCAAAAAGCCAAAAAACTTCCAATGTATTGCTGAGTGACAAAGATTGAAGAAGCTTTCCTAGAAAAAGCAAAACAAGATAGAAAATAGTTACATGTTGTCAAATTGACTGGGCCTGAAGAATTACTTCTTGGTGCTTAAAGAACTAATTTGAGGAACATCAGCATTTTTAAGATCATGTCTGAAAACTAATGTAGAACAAGAGAGATAGCAGATGACTGAAGAAATGCAGAATCAATGCTTTAAATTTATAAGGACAAAATGGAGGAGAAGATGTACTTGAGAAAAACTACTTGGTAAACCTTGCTTTTAGTAAGGCTTTGAACACTGTTTCACAAGACTCTTTCATAAGAAAACCAGAGAAACAAAATCTAGCCAAGCAGACAGGACCCTAAAAGCAAGTATTATTTGATCAGAGTCAGTGTGCAGGTGGGGGTTCTACATGTAGCTTCTCAAAATACAATGTAAGGATAAGTGAATGTGCTTATGAAATCAGTAGTAAATTGACAGATATATTGCAAGTATGCTAGAAAACAGGATTACAACTCAAGATCTCAGCTGGCAAAATGGTTTCCCATAAACTAGGATGCAATTCAGCAAGATGACTGCAAAATCTTGCTGTTAAGCAGCAGTCAGCTTTTTTCATTGAATTTTGCCAGCTTTCTTGAAGAGGAGACTTGAATTTTGAAATAGTTTTGATGGTTTTCCTTAGAAAATTGCTTCAGTGTTAAAATTGCTGTCAGTGCAAACAGCTGTCATTAACAGCATCAGGAACTAACCTGAAAATGTTTTCCAAATTTCTAATAATAGAAGTATAAAACAAACTTAACATCTCTTAAGCAATTAAAAAGTAACATTTTCTATCAGCTTTCTCACTGATGCATTTCTGTGCAGAATCCATAATTTGAAATGACATTTAATCTGTACAATGACTGTGTAATTGTCTTTAAGCCATTCAGGCAAAACTTTAGGTAAATCTGCATTTTTCAGTTATGTATCAAACACCTGATCTCTACTCACACTGTTCTGAAAAGATTTCACGTAACATAGAAAACATGGAAACATCATCACAGTTGGAAAGGACCTTCAAGATCATCAAGTGCACCCAATAGCCCTCCACTACTGTTACCCCTAAACCATCCCCCTAAGTGCTACATCTAAATGTATGCTGTGTCTTAAAAAATTGAGTTGTATATTAAGGACAGGATGGAATTCTTACAGTAAAAGTAGTACTGAGTGGTGTTACCAACAGAGTAGAAGGTTTGTGTTGCATTGTGGAATGCATCAAATAGAACAACTACAATGCATTGGTTACCATCCACTTTCCTGATTCAAAATGTAATGGTCCTTGGGTCCTAACCAGTTAATAACATGCAAAAAACTAATCCTTCTATTTCTGAGCTCCTTTTTTAAGCATTTATGCCTTGATTGTGAAACAGATTTGATAGAAAGGATAAGATACCTATGTGTTTATGGTGCTATCTGCAGCATTTCATTAGCAAGAGGTTATTCATTGCTTAAATTTACTACCTGTGTTAAAGGAGTTCTCAAAAAAGCTCATTTTTAAAATGAGTATGATATGCTTTTCTCTCCATGTTACCACATTTATTTTTACTGTGGTGTAGATGCTTACCTATAGAACTTTCTTTGTCACCAGCTGTAATCCTTTTCACCTGAAGCATGTTCCTTACAGGAAGGACAAGTTAGATACAGCTACCATCTTCTTCAATCAAAAATACTGCAGTGTTGAAACATACCCAAAGGCTTCAGCCTATACTGCCTGTCACTTTAATGTTGTTGAGGGGTTTTTTTGGTCTGTTTTGTTTTTAGAAGGGATTGCCAATAGATAAATAAGAAAGAAAATTCCCCAAGTCAGGTGTCTGTCTGGCACCTTTGCAGTTTTGTGATTGAAAACCCTGATCTTCAACCTGGAATCATAGCTGCTGCTCTCTGTGTACAAAGTATCTGCCTTAGGCTTGGCATGACTCTCTGTGACCAGTCATATTTCTGAAGTTAACTGCTTCAAGACTGCAGAGGCTGTTGCGAATGAGGCTGTTGGAAACTTCAAACCTGACATCACCTGGTCTGTTGTTTATAATGTTAACTATTTCTTGGAACTGCTAAAGTTGCCAAGGAATTGCTTATGTTTCTGTCTTCCTTACCAGAAGACTAGCCCTTCTTTCCACATCACATCACAGACTAATGCCTGCTCATGAGGGGAAGGAATGAGAGGCTCCATAGAAAAATGGTAGCCAGAAATGGATTTCCACCAACAGACAACCTTTAAAAAGAAGAGAGAGCAGTCTGGTTTTGACCAGCATCTCATGAGAAAACATGGAAAGGAACAGGAATATTATATACATTGTACTGCTGGCATGTACATATACAAAGAACTGGTTTCTGGAGTACTTCACAAGTATTTTGTGCAGATCTACTTACAGAACATCTGTTCATGCCTCAGGGCTTGGCCTTGTAGCACTAAAATGAGCCCCAGAGTCTGCACGTTCTACTGCCCTGGAACAAATGAGGAAAGTTAAACATTTATTTTAGAAAAGCCTCATTTAAATATTTTCACTCAAAATATGAAGTCAATAACCTCTGTTATAGCTGTATGCATTATAATACCTTAGTAGTTGTGTGTTGCCAAAGTCTTAGAGAGAAGGCACTGAGCTGCTGAATGGAGTAACACAGAACCATTCCTCTTTAGAGTGTAAGAATCGGGAAGCAAATTATTGAAGTGCTAAACCACAGCTGCTTCTTGCAGTTCAATATCCCTTTAACTATCTCAATTCAAACAACTAGTTCAAACTTGGAAAGGGATTAGGAGTTGGAAAACCTTGTTGTTTTTTCCCCCCCCTTCCATACATAAGAGAGATCTCTGAAGGTAAAATGTACTGTATCTAGCAGCTGAAGGGAGCACCAGCCAGAAATAATCGCTTCTATCCTCTTTGTAGACAAGATGTGTTTCATGAATGTATCCAATACATTTAAAACAGAACGAACTCAGAATTCTTTTGAATGCTCTTCTTCATACTGTTCTACTTTGCATCCAAATAGAGCTCTCTGCAAACTAATGAAGTGGTAAATAATCAAGAAAAAGTACTCAACCATTTCTGATAAAACATAACCATTTAGCATCTAAGCCATAGAACTCTTAACTATGTAAAATGTATTCCCTAGTCACAAAAGTTTCCCAGTCTTAGTGCAATGACTATATTTAACTGCAAACAAACATTCAAATAATTGTCAGTGAAGCAGTAAAAATAATCTTTTAGGAGAGAGAAATACAGATGCAAAATAAGGTTTAAAACACAGTTTCCTGCTTGTTTAAATCATTATTAAAATCAAGTCACTTTTGACAGAAATAATTCTTCCTGTAATCAGACTTATGAGAGACAGCACGGAGTGTTTGCTTTGAGATGCACAAGTTGGATTGCTCTCCTGAGATTAGGTAACTAAAATTTTGAGGTCTACCCCAAGATAAAGTAGCCTGGCTTTCATTTGCAGTCAGGGAAGACACATAGGCAGGCCTAGCAGGAGATCCATTCCATCATAAAAGAGATTTCAATTCTCAATTTCAACTCCCATTTTCAATTTTTGCCTACACATGGTAGACTACAGATATTTCAGTTAATAAACTTTGACCGAACTTCCAAGAGGAACCAGTATTCTACTGTTGCTATCTGCCCCTTCTTATAAATTCATCCCAATGATGTGGTTTAAATTTACATTTTATGTTCACCAAGAAGTGCTCATTTTCCTTACACAGAAATTGCAAGTTCCTTGTCCAATAAACTTTCTAAATGTACTCATGATGTTAAGATGGATTTCAGCCTGTTAATTAATGAATTAGTATAATAGAGGCCTCAATTCAGGAAAACAAGTCACTGAGACGTGAAATACTGCTAGTCTTATGTGGAAGTTGCTTACATTATAAAGTTGAAATGGCCTTAGAACAAAAGGGAGCACAGTAAAAGAAAAAGGGAAAAATTAACCCAGAATTAACGAAAAACTGAATTGTATGGAGGATTTTTTCCAGTGTTAATACCTTTTGTAATATAATCTTAAATAAATCTGAACATTTTGATAGGAGAAAAGGTGTGAAAATATCTAGCTCACTTAACATGTAAACTTTCCCAATTTTTAGACTGTTTTTTTTTTCAGAATTGAATTTTCATGTTTACACCAAGTTAAGGGAGTAGGAATGGAGCATACATTTTGTCGGTGCATCCATCTCTTTGTAAAACTTTGCCTCTCTCAAATTGCTGACCTCAAATAGCAGAACCATTAACTCTTACCGTCCCTAAGAGAAATAGTATTACATGGCTTTACAGAAGAAATCAGGAACTTGGAGAAAGTGGTCTGAAGATCAAGCAGTCCCTTCCAGAACCAGAAGCAAAGGACTGGATGCTTCCATTTTCTTAGCTGTAAAGTATTGTTTAACTTGCCAGTCTCAAGAATGTATGTGCTTTATAAGAAACTTATAAACTTTTGGCAATTTCTCAGACAGAATGTCACTGGTTTACATCCCTTTTAAACAACCAGCGATCCAATTGCACCTGATGCTTAATATAGGTAGCCACTTTAAAACAGGGAACTACACAGTCATATTTTATCTCTTTTTTTTAAAGTGGCAATGCTGCTTTCTAGTGTGACTTTCTCAACTACAAATTCATTGTAAATTGTCACTAAAGGCACTGTATTTTATTCTCAACCCATGTGGTAGATAGTTTTGCACTGGAAACTCCAGGACTGCCGTGTTTCATTTGAGGCCTGGCTGCAAGCTGGATTATTTCCATATTCTGCATCACTGATGTTTATACAGTCTTCCTAAATCGATTTATGTTTTGGGGGTTTTTTTAGCTCTTTCAACCTAATTCCTCTTGTGTACTGGAAGGTGTTTTTTTCAACAGATTTCTTCATAAGATGTGTTTGTGGTGAAGGCCAAAACAAACGATAAAAACGTCTTTGTAACTTCTGTGAATTTAAAATAAGGGTTATAGTCTGTTTCTTTGAGGTCACTTTCTGGTACGAAGTAATCGTCCTGGGGTTTATTTCCTTTCAAAATAAAAGCCCTTCCAAGTTTTCTACTTGTGTATATACATATAAACCAAAAAAACTTTAGAGTGCGAAAGACTCCTTTTAAAAGTTAAAAGCCTTCAGCCAACAAATGCAATATTTGCGTTGTACTTTTAAGCCAGCGCCCTCTTTGCCTAGCGCGTTAGTAGGAGACGCCTTAGCTTGGTCGCCTGCCCTCGACCCCTGCCGCCGTTCCCCTCTAGGACTCGCTCACCCTGCACGAACCTAAGAGCTGGTGCGAGCCACCTCTTTACTGCTGAGACTACAAGGCACATGTCATCAGAAATACAATGACACTTCAGTGCCACCGTGGTGTTTTCAGGACCTTCTGCAGCCCGCCGGCCGTGTCCTGGGTCAGCACCGCGGGCCCTGGCGGCGGAGACTCCCCTGCCCCACAGGACGCCCCCCACCACCCAAAACCTTAAAAAACTCTACCCCTGCTACCGTGCTGCTCCGCAGAAGGCGTTTCTATTGAAAAAGCCCCAGTTTAAAAGCGTCTGTTCTCCTCGCCCCGCCCTGTCCCGCCCACGCTTCCCGTGGGCCCCACTCCGGCGGCGGCGTTTCCCGCGGCTGTTAGGGAGTCCCGGATCAAGCGCGGGAGATTCTCCCCCTCCCGGCATCCCCCTGGACGAGCGTAACACCCTTCTGCGCAGTCCAGCGGGAATTGAAGGGAGAGCCGCAGCAGAGTTGCGCAGCATCTGTCTGTGAATAGCAGCCTCCCGCAACCCCGCGCCATCTTGAATACTAGCTGGGGGCAGACTTCCCCCTCCCTTTTCAAGATGGCGCCGGCCGGGTGAGTGACATGTCCAGTCACGTGGGCAGTGGATGAGCCCCTCTCTCCCCCCGCCTTAAATGATCTCTATGGTTCAGCCGGACACACAGGCGGCGGCAGCGGCGGCGAGGGACGGAGCCGCGGCGGGAGCGGGGCCGTGGCGCTAGTCCGGCACCTCTTTTGTCTGCGGCCTCGGCAAGGCGAGCGCTTTCCCCTTTCCCGACCCTCCAGCCTGCGTCCCGACGCCCTCGCTTGAGGGCTCGGTTCCCTCCTCCCCGCTGGGGCTGCGGCGCGACGCCTCCTCGGGCGAGCGGGCAGCGTCCGCAGCGCCCTGGCCCATCGCCTCCGCCTCTCCGGGGAGCGGGCGAACCGGCCTGCTGGGGTTTGGCGGGTGGGGGTGGTGGAAGGTCAGCAGCGGACGGGCAGGGCGAGTCGTTGGCGGTGGCGGCTGCCTCTCCGCCCCGCACCCTCTTCTTTCACGGGCTGCCGGGGCCATGGGGCGGCCGTGCAGTACTGCAGGGAGGGGCGGCGCGGACGAGTCCTGTGTCGGCGCGGATCCTGCGGAGAGGGTGGGTCGGGCGNTTATAAGCTTGCGGAATTGTGGCTGTTTGAAATTAAACGTGATCTTTACTGTACCAGCTGGGGTCTGTAATGTATCTCATAAATGAAGCTCTTCCCGTCGGTTTCAGGTCATGCAAGGAAAAGGGCAAGGGCAAAGCTGGGGAGGGAGCTGGGCGGGGTTTCCCTTTGCTTTTCACAGTCAGGCGAGAGGAGTCTGGTTGATGTCTGCAGCAGATAAAGGAGACAAGAGGATCATCAAAAGACCCCAGAGCCCTTTTATCTTTCTGCTGGTTTTCCCTCTAATTTCATTTTTCGTTGCTGTTTTGTGTGTCTGCTTGTTTCTACCCTTCAGAAGGGGTCGGGTGCACCAGGGCCCTGGCTGAGGTAGTAGTTTGTGCTGTTGGTCGGGTTGTGACATTGCCCGCTGTGGAGATAACTGCGCAAGCTACTGCCTTGCTAGTGCTGGTGATGATCAGCTGCAGATGAAGACAATGGCAATGGGAATCCCCATTGTTTTCCCGGGATTGCATGCTGCTGAGGTGGCAACAATTCCTTCTCCTCCTACTTCTGCAGAAGGAGTCTAACCTTGGCCACTGAGTGAGTAGTGGGGTTCGACCCCATCAGTAGGATGCTGCTTTTTTCACGGAGCTGGATGAAAAACCATTAGTTTAACACTGAAGGGCACCTGGATTTGGGCTGAAGAGCAAGTGTCTGCATTTCTTCTCATGTTTAGACCTTACTTACATGGCATCCTTGAAAGAGGTGGATTTTCTGTTTTGTGAAGACAGAGATCAGTGGTGGACTTTTATTTTCTGTGTTCTGAATATGCTAAACTTACATGCCTGTTAAGAAGTGTTTTTGATTGAAGGGTAAAAAAATCCTTAACAAAAGCAAAAGTATGTAATTATCACTTCCCTTATGTTGATAGAATAGTCTTTTTAGGGTATAGTTGATTAATTGTACTGTTTGGTGCTAACAGTTTTCTAGGTGAACTTTTGAGATATTTTCCCTGTATATTTTGACTGACTTAATGTGAAAAGCAAACCTATGAATCTGCTACTGTGAATTAATTAAATTGCTGGTAATTGATAGTGATGGCTAAAGGTGTCTTTTTATATGAATTTTAGTGTGTTAATGGCTTAATACAATGGCTTAAACGTGGAATATATTAAAGCATTTACAATAAATGTGCATAACTGTCTCTTACATTATTTTTTTCAAACCTAAGGGTTAATTTTTCTGTCTTTGTAAGACTTAACTATGAACAGGTTGTGGTTAACCTTTTGAGTTTGTACTAAAAGTTAAAGCTCTAGCTGTAAACTTTGAAGTTGGTGCCTTAGTACTGCTTCTAATTCATGGTTCTAATGCGTTTGTTATGTTGGGAAGAGATGGGCAAACTTAGAGATATTTAACTTTACCTGTTTCTGAATTGTTTTGAACTCATTATCTGTTTAGAAGACATGCAGAGGTTGCTCTTGCACCTCTGCTGAATGTAAAGTGCCTTGCAGAGCATGGGAAATGTCATACTTGCTGACAACTTTAATCTGATACTTGATTTCTACCCTGTGCAATGCATTATTCTGGTAATCCAAGCTCTGTCATAAATTAAACTTTTTAAAAGCTAGGCATTCTCATGCTCACTAATAAACTAACATGTTAACTGTTCTTACTAGTTGGGCTTCTTTGAAATAAAATAGTGGTCATAGTTGTTGACTTTCCACAAATATAAAACATACCTTGATACCTTGTTGGGTTTTTTTCCCCAGCCTAATTGGAAGGGGCAGAAAGGATACTATAGCTGCTTGCTTTTCACATCTTCACAAACAGCACATCTTAAGCAGAGCCCCTTGAGGTTTGATGTGGAAGTTAAGGGTGATACTTACACCATCTACCTTAAGGCATCTAATTTAGCTGGCTAATCCACTAGTCCCTCTCTCTTCAGTGGAGAAAGCAGAGATAGATCCCTGATGTAAATAATGCTTTCGAGTGCCTTAGCATTGGATCTGAGCTTGTCTCCTTTCAAGGAGCTTGTCTCTGTATATTGATTGTAAGGGAGGTGAAGGAGCTTCAGCTAAGCTATGTGCCTGTAGGTGGGTGGTGTGAAGTTGTCCTCCCTGTTCCTTTCACTTCTTGTCATCCTGCAACTTGGGTAGAACTAGGGTTTGGCTCCCTTTGTAGCTTTTTGAGTTTGGAGAAGAGAGTCAATGGGAGAAAATGTATTTAAGTATGCTACAATTGAGCACTTAGTTGTTTATCTCCTGTGTAAAATATCTCCCTTAAACTCACTTGCCACCTGATCAATCAGTTCTTTGTGCTCTGGATGGCGACTGCAGAGTTCAGGGGAACATTCAGAACCTCCACTAAAATAAGGTGGTGCTCCTGAAATAATGCAGGTAGGAGGACTACTGGTGAGATAATGTGTAATACATGAGGTGGTTTGTCCTTGTGTCCACATGGCTCTTGGTTATGTATTGCTTGGTAGGCTTTAACTGCATACATGTGAATTACTTGAGTCACATTCAAGATGCTTAGCTTTACTCTAGGGTTATCCATACATTTCTCAGTTCAGGACACTTCTCAGGCTTGCATTCAAAGTATAGAACTCAATCCAGACAAATTCCATCCTTAGCATTCTTCTAGTCTCACTCCTTACTGCTTAACTGTCCAACTTACATCCCTGACTTCCTATGAAGAAGACTGTGACATCATGCTCTGAGACAAAAAGATGAATTTGCCAGTGGAATGGAGAGTCTTCTCTTAGTGGTGCTCTAAAAGGTGAAGCTGGTATTTCTGGCAATGCTGTGAGAACTTAAAATGGCAAGAGTAGCTCATATCTTGAAAATTCAGTGATCTTCTATTGTGATTTGATGGATTAGTTTGGAAAGAAAAATTGCATCATGCCCATTAAAAAGCTGTGCTGCTGGCATGTTATTGTCTGTGGCATTGTCTCTTGCTAAATTTTCCCCCCCCTTTATTATTCAGAGGTTTAACTCGGTCAAACTTCTTGTGTGAATTTATTATAGAAACATTATAATAGGCACATGGCTGAGTTGATGGAATTTCTGTGCAAAGTTATTTAGTTTATAGTATCCCTATTGTGTATTGTTTGCTGTGCTGGGTGAGAAAGTACTGCAAGAAATGTTCCTCTGGAGCTTTTCTGAGCACTTCTTTTGACTCGTGGAATAATAAAAATGCATTGAGATTCACAGCATAGTCGATTAAGCTTTAGATGCTCTTATTCCCTGGTTTGATGTCTCTCTGCACTATTGTCTTACCTATTCTGTGAAGAACAGTGACCAGCTGCTTGCCCTTCAGCTACTGTCTGTCAATGCTGCTTCTAAAGATACTGGCATGCATCAACTTAAAATCTTATATTCAAGATAGTTGCTTCCCTGCAGGGTGCAGTTGTCCTCTCTGTCACCAAGGAGAGTGCTGTGTTCCCATGCTAGCAAAATTGGTATTTGAGAACTTGCCTTCACTGGGGCTTTGCCTGGTTCTTCTGATTTAATAGATCCTGGGCCATGTACATAATGGAAGAGACCTCACACTTAACACTTACATTGGATGCTTTCTTTGCTCTGTAAGAATCAGTAGTAAATTAACAAGGAATGCTTACTACTAGTAATTGTAAATGAAAGTTGGCCTCATTCTTTATATTTAAATAGTTTATTTGCATCTTCCACTGTCCTGTGCTTAAGCATTAATCAAGGAAATGATAGGTTGAAATTGTTTCTAGATCATTGTTTCTAGAGGAGCTTATATATAGGTAGATACAGATATAAAACAAGTATGTAAAGAGTACTGGTGTGTGCCTCCAGAGAGATCCTTTCTGTAGCAGAAATAGAAGTGTCATTCAAAACAAAAGTGTGAATATTAAATCTTAACTATCCAGATTCTAGTTACCTAGAATGCCTTGAATATTAGTCTTCTAATATATATTTGGATCATAGTTTATACAAATTTATAAATTTAAGTAGTCAATCTTTTTAGCCAAGCAAGTTGAGTTTTTAGGTGAGAGTCTTTTAGCCTCTCAGCTGCATTAATGTACAGACTTCATGAATTTCTGTGAAAAAAGAACATGTGTCCTGCAATTGAAGGTGTTAAAGGTGAGGAAAGGCTGGAGAAATACAACAGAAGAAGTTATTACCTTTATTGAGGATTTCATGGAATGGCTGAAGTGAAAGGCTTGCTTTTAATGGGAAGGGGCTGGAGTGTGCCCTTGGATATGGAAGGTGCTGTGTCACAGTGAAAGCTGCTGTGTTTGTGCTGGGAAGTGAGACTGGAAGTGACCTTCTGTTTCTTCTCCCTGACCTGCAGACAGGGCTGTCTTACCCTTCCGTTTTCTTTTCCCAAGTTTGCTGATTTCTCCTGTCTCACAGTTTTCTAGGTACTTGAAGTTCTTGTGTCCTATTAGTTTGTGTTGCCTCTGCAACCCAAGCAGAACAGCCAATATCTTTACAGTTGGTGCATGAAGTTTGCCTGCCTGTTTCAAGCTTCTGGTGAAGTTTGTGATGGCTGCAAGTAAGAGCTGTCTTGGTGCGTCTGATTGACTACATCCAGAACTTAGTGATGCCCAATGTGTTAATGCACAAATGGAAAAAAAGTCAGTCTTGCACCTTCTTTCCTAAATACTGCAAGTATCTTGTTCTAGGCTAGCTGAGAAAATGGCATCTATGTTTTCTGGTTATCAGAGCCCTTCCTGGTCCATGACCACCTTATTCTTTCTTCCCACTCTCTCCACAGAAACTTTTGAAGCCAAGAACTGGCATTGGCCAGTTGAAAGAAGGTTTAAGTTTTAGAAGAAAATTATGTTCTTCTGACTTCCATGAAAATAGGTTTAAACATCTCATTATTAAAGTAGTGTGATATTTCCTAATTCCCCATTTCACCTGAAGGGAACTCAAGAGTATGTTTCATCTCCTTCTGAAGGGTGCTTTTTCTGTCCTCCATTTTGTACTTTGCAAGAAGTGGGGATTTTGCCTTGCAAGTGTCTTAAGCCTTTTGCCACAAAAATAAAACAAAGGAATTGGTATGAAAACACTGGCATTGAATGAGGCATACTCATACTCATCCCACCTTCTGTGTGGAGGTTTGTGTGTATTTCAAGGGAAGAGGGGATAGTTTTGCTGTTGGTTACCTTTTGAAGTACCATGTTAGGAGGGACTGTGCAAGTGATAGCCCAGTGACCTAGGTTACCTGTGACATGTGTTCCTGGAAGGGTATGTTACTTTGGTGCCAAGACTTTTGGCCAGAAATGCAAGAGCATCATTTGTGTGCTGCCTGCAAAGAAAACCAGTAGGTGTGGAAGCGAAGTGGTGACAGGCTTCCAGCTGCTTTGAAATCTTATGTTTTTTAATCTGGTAAAAATCAATGTGGTTTGTGTGTGTGGTTTGTGCTGAGGCCTTGTGTTTCAGGCTGAAGCTTACTTTTGAGTCTAAAATGGATCTTGTTCACTCCCAGAATTTCCACACTGTTCTCTTAAGGGGAAAGTTTGTCCAGGTTGAGGAGCTTCTAGGTGGCTTCTGAAGATTAAAATAAATCTGTAAAGTAGTACATTTTAATTACCATTAAAAGCTTTGGTTATGATAGTATTTGAAGTATGAAGTGTCTTTTTTCTTAGGTCTGTGTAAGTGAAAGCTACATCACTCTTGTCAAATAAAAGGATACTTGAGATGAATTGTGTTTCTGTAGAGTACCCTGGGATTCATCAGGTAGTGATGCATGCAGCCATTACAGATACATTTCTCTCTCATGCAGTGGCAAGTGTTGTAGTATGCTTAACAGAGAAAACACATCAGGGCCAAAAGTGAACTCAAAATCTGAAACATTTGTTTGAGAGCCTCAGCCCACTCCTGGTGCTGAAGAATGGGACCTTCAGAACCTTCTGAAAAATGTATTGCTATGTCAATGACCTATATAATGGGTACTAATTCATCTGAGAAAGCTACCATCTGGATCCATTCTTCCATTCCCCCTGTGTTGACAGGATAGATCCCACTATAGTATGTTTCCTTGAATGAAAAAGATCTATTGTAGCTGAACCCTGAGTTATGCCAGGAGGAAGATGAAGTCAAGGAGAAAGATGTTTAATGGTGTGTTCTTTTTGTTCTCTCTATTCCTAAGTTGAATACATGTATTAGAAGCTGAGGGAGATGTAGGGCCAAGGTACAGTCTTCTTTGAAGTGCTATGGTGCAGTAGATGCACAGGATGAATGGTGCAGTCTCAGTCTTGTTCCTGGAGCCCTGAGCTTCTTCCTGTCATGGTTTAACCCCAGCTGGTGACAGAGCACCAACAGCTGCTTGCCTTCTGTCCCTCTGGTTATCAGAAGGTTCCCAAGCGTATCGGAG
Organism: Galbula dea; assembly: GCA_013399015.1. NCBI lineage: Eukaryota > Metazoa > Chordata > Aves > Piciformes > Galbulidae > Galbula > Galbula dea. The sequence continues at coordinate 1,300,992 of VWZX01001727.1, forward strand.
TAAGATGATAAGCAATACAGAAGGCAGCAAAAGCAAAAAGCAGCCACTCACAAGCACTGGATCCTAATATACAGTAAGGCAAACAAGCCCCATGGCAAGCACAGGAGCCTGTCAATTAAAAACTAAATGGCAGTAACAGCTATAAATTTGATCTAGCACATTCAAATCAAATCTGTTGTTACCTTGAACCCTTTGAGCCCCATGTTAGGTGCCAAAAAGAACTGTCATGGCTTAACTCCACCTGGCAACTAAGCTTCATCCAGCCACTTGCTCACTCCCCCGTGGTGGGATGGGGAAGGGTAAAAGTGAGAAAACTCAGGGGCTGAGATAAATACAGCTTAATAGGTAAAGCAAAAGCTGTGCACACAAGCAAAGCAAAATAAGTAATTGATTCACTGCTTCCTGTGGGCAGGCACATGTTCAGCCATCTCCAGGGCAGCAGGGCTCTGTCATATAGCTGTTGCTTGGGAAGACACATGCCCTAACCTTCAGCATGCCCTTCAGCATGACCTGCAAAGCCAATTCATTGCTGTCTTGCATTTGGTTCTTGCTGCTCACGTCTAGCTAGGACTGTTTCAAGGTCATCTGTGTTGCACAGGAGGTGGAACAGGGATGTCTACAATGATCTGTTTGGAATTTGGATCTTAGATTCTCTGTCACCCTAGCTTTTAAAAGCTTTTTCTGTCTGGAAAGATGCCTGCATCTCATTACAGGTCTAGGTCAAACTACAACTTGCCCCTCATTGCAGAGAGGTTTTGCCTTAGGTGACCAAGGGGGAAATTGCCAGCAGATCCAGGGCAGCTGCATGAGTAGGCCTAGTTTCAGGACTGTGGGTGAAGAGCCATTGCTTTCCCAAATGCATCTGTACACATCCTGTTAAGAGGGCAACTACCCTCTATGAAGCCTTGCTGCATCTGGTTCTAGTCACCTCATGGACAGTTTCTTTACAATAGATAAATCTGATGTCTGAATCCATGTTACTAGGTGTTTTTTATCATGGTGATGCAAAAACTTACTATATGATGTCTTCTCTAGAGTTCTCAGGCTAAGCAGAAAATAAATCTCTTCCTTACTTCTACTTACCTGCCTTACCTTATTAAGGGCCAGTATCTACATGTGCAGTGGGCTGTACTGAATATGCAATATCTGTGCTTCCTGAGGTCTTTTTTCCCAAGGTGATAATGGTAAGTGTTATGAGCGTGTACACGTGCATTGTCACCATCCATATCTATCTTGTGCTTCTGTGTGTCATGTAACCCTATCTGATTCACACAGTGGTTTCAGTCAGATGCTGAGAGTTGGCAGCCTGAAGGTCTAGTGTGCCAGTGTCATACTAATCTTTTGAGCTAGCCTCATTGCTGATGCCATCAGTATCACGGTGGCCTTTTATGTTGCAAAACCTGAATATGGACCCAAGAAGAGCAAGTGCTGCTGTGCACATTAAATGTTTATAGGTGTGCCAGTCTGCCAGCTTTGAAGCCATTATTTTCCAGCTCACTCAGGTTTCTTCTCTCTCTTGTGACCTAGCTTTTCCACTACTCCCCAGCCTCAAGAACATCTTTCTTCTTTCCAGCATCTGAAAGATTGCTTTCTAGTCATGTTAATCCCTGGTGTCGTACATGGTCTGTCATGCATCCTGTACCCAGCTGCTGTATTTGCTACTTTACTACATGGTTATAGGCTGGAGTAGGAAAGAAACTAGGGAAAGATGGCAGAGGAAGTATGTGCTTAAGTTTACCAATCCTTTTTTTTAATGGTTGAAAAGTAAAAATAGTGTGATAAGGGAACAAAGTGCAAGGCTTAAAGAAAGTAGATAGACATTAATGATGCTAGTCAAGACCCAAATGAAACAATCAGTGTGCTGTCTAGTGGGAGCAGAGGTCCTTAAACATTTATGCAATATTTTCTCCCTCCCTTCCCTAGCCTTGTCCTACCTGTTGCAATGCTGTGGTAGCAACATGATGGTAGAGTACTTAGGATATCACATGGCTCCTAACAACCCTCAGCAGCCATCACACGAGCTGTAGCTAGCTGAAGTTGTATCTGGAGGCAGCAAACAAACAGTTCAGGTGCCATTAGGATCTTCTGCTTCAGAAAGCCCTAACACAGGTGGCTCAGCTGGTCACAATGATCATGTGTAAGCCTGGCCAGATGGCTGTGGTCAGCTCATGCCAAGGCTGCATTTGGCATGTGTCCAGAAAATCCTTTATGTTAATTTTGAGGTCTTTGAGCCTGCTATTGACTTGTGTGACAGGAGGGGTTGCAGGCAGCTGTGGAGCAGCAGGGCCCACCTTCTGAAGAATCAGGCAGACAGGGAACTGTTGGAACTGAGCTGTGTGCAGAGCTGTTTCCCAGAGCCCATCTACTCTGGTGTGAGCATTCCAAGGCCAAAATTTGCAGTTCTGTATGTGGATGCCAGTATTGTTCAATCCAGTTGTCAATGCTCAAGAAGGCAAAATACCATCCATAATGACAGCTGCAGATGACACAGCGATTGATAGGACAGTACATGTGGAGCATTTACTGTTACAAAGCCATCCAAAATGTTTTGTTAGTCCCAGTCCAACATATTTAATACTGTCAATCATGAAGTACCATATCTACCAGCAAAAAAGTAGGCTACATCTACAGGATGTGTTGTATGGAGACCTAAAAGTAGTTTGAGGTAACAGATGGCTTCTCTCGGTCTGTTATATAAAATTATTTGTAAACGTCAGGAAAAAAATAAAAATAGCATTAATTCAGTCAAAAATTCCTGCTGGTTTAAAGAACCTACTGAGATTATATTTGATGGATAATAGGAGTGTTTGACAGGAGAATGATTGCAGTGGACCCACTGTTTTGAAAATTAAGCCTAAATGGGAAAAGAGGAGGGCTTCCCCTCCCCATCTCCTTTGGAATTGATTGTTTGACTAAAAACATGTGCAGCCTTTACCTGAAAAGTCAACACTGGTGGGAGTCACCACACATAGACTTCTGGGTTCAATCATGATGTGCTGAAATCCCAGAGTTCTCAGACTAAGTCAAGGCAGCAAGGACTGAGGTGATCTTGCCATCTTTACTGACTGCTGTAGTCCCATCCATTACCTGAAAGACCAATACTTGGCTACTTTTGATTGCCCCTTTGTGCTTCAGTTTCTCCCTCTTTCTTTCCAGTCCTTCTGATTTTTGCCTTTATGATAATCAAGTATTGCGTAATTAGTCAAAAGGTTGTCTTCTGCAACCTTGTGACCAGGTAAAAAGCAGCATCTTTGATGTGGTAATGATTTTGGTAGGGTTTGAAGTAACTGAAAGATGACAGTTACTTTTTCATTAATAGTGACTGATATGGAAGAACCTAGCAAGACCAAATGGCATTTTCTTATTTGTTCAGCATTTAGATTTTTTTTTTCTCCCTTTCTCTCTTATGTTTATAGTTTCCTGGATCTCTAGGCTATTTCAATTTGTTTTCCCATCCCTAAAAACACAGTTAGCACTATTATCAACATTTTGGTTTGTCAAGACTGTTGAAACAGAAGTGGTTTTTATATCTGCATTTTGTGTATCTGAAATAATGGGAAAGGCATTTAGGTTATCCTTCAAATGATTGGGTAGGATTTGCTGCTGCTTCCCCCACATTCTTTATAAAGGGCTTGCACATTTCTAGTGTGGTTGTCTGTAATAGAATTAAGCAGGATGAGATTTCTGGACTTAACCCTGCCATTTCATATGGCAAAAGACAGCACCATGTTAACCACTTGATGCTGATTTTGTCAGTATACATGGACTAAGGTAGTCAAAACAGGGTCTACATCTCATTATGCAAAGATTTAGAAAAGGGGCTGCTGTCACTGAAGTCCCCTTCAAGTGGACTTCTGCTACAGAGCTTCAGTATACAAAGAGAAAGCTATTAAGCTGAACAAAGTGACCTTCCATCATATAGCACTTGATTATTGTATATTGATGGACTAGTCATCTTAGTTCAGAAAGAAAATGGGACTATTGGAAAGAATTTAATGATTGAAGTGTTTGAGGGAAAAGTCTCAAGATGCAAGCCATATACATATTCAGCAGATCAACGGAAAGATGGGAGGTAACACAGCACAGCACTTATATGTGGCAAAGTAAACTGATTGTGAGGAGCTTCTAATAATATATAGAGGCACAATCAATGCAGTTGTATATTATGCCATTAATTTCTACAGTTTGAGTGCTAGGAATGATTAAACATTTGAACAATAGACTGGGAAAAGTGATAGAACTGAAATGTGCTATAGGTCTTAAAGCTGTCTCTAAACAACGCACACTGATCCATGTTTAATGTTTGACAGTTGAAAAAAGTACATGGCTAGTATATAGAGCAAATGATGAGAGTGTAACTGCTAGGCCAAAATGGTACCTGGGAATGGCTGCCTTCAGCATCAAGCTCTATTACTACTCAATGGCTAAGCTTTTACAGTGATCTCAAAGCAGGATTCAAAGCCTGATCATCAAAACAGTCAGCCCTTTCTACTTAGTGCTGTGGGCCCTGGACCTCTTTTTCTGAGGAGTCAGTAGTCTTGCCATCCTTACTGTACTTAAATTCCTCAGCTCCATTGAGTCCAAAAGGACAATAACCATGGTAATGGTCCTTGTCCTCCTTCTGTATTGGAAAAGTGTGCAGAATGCCTATTGCTACTAATTGAAAATTGAAAGTCATCCATTTTCTTCCTCTTTTCCTCCCATGGTCAAGGAAAATAAAATCATTACAATGCATTTTTGCAGCATTGTATGCCACTGTTTTCACTGTGAAATACAGTTATTCTGTGCCTGTCACTAATGTTTCTTTGGCTTCATATGCTGCTGCCCTCCCCATTCCTAGAAATCATGCTAAACTTATGTTCCTGATTCTGATTTACAAGGCACATGTCCACCTCTAGCTTAGGGACATTGTTTTGACCTTTGGAATGCATTGCTTCTTTCTGTGGTGACAGTGAGTCACCTTTAGTGTCATCTTTTCTCCTGGGTGTAGCTCTTCTGATGGTCATCTAAACATATCTGACAGGTATGTTGGTCATGGAATGTGCCTAAAGCTGTCCAACCAGTCAACCCACTTTTGGGTCATTTGGGCAGCCTTCTGCCTTCCCACTGGCAACAATGCCCAGCCATAGCTTTGTCTGGAGAAGCCTTTTGGTCTCCTAGCTGTGGCAACATCTGCACATCCCAACCTGTACAGAGAGAGGTATTTTCTTCCTTGAGCAGCTACTGAACTCATTTTCATCTGCTGGCACCAAAAGCCAATCTTTGCCTATACTAATAGGGTGGCAGTAGGTGAAACCTACTACCCTCCATGCATAGTCACCTGCTGCAAACACCCAAAAGGTTAAACAGCTACTGCTGTAGTGGCCTGGAAAGGGTGAGGAGCAGTGCCTGATGCTGAAAGGTACTACTCCTGTGAATTTTTACACAGCCCTGCAGCAATTTTTGCCTGGTTTTGTGTGTTGTAGTGTGAACAGACTCAGGAGGTGCTATGCTGCCACCTTAAAGGAAAAGGGCTACTCAGAAAAACTCAGCAAGTCACAGTCTTTGCACCACTGATTGGACTGTAGGTGGAGTGGGGGTTTGCAAGGTGTTTTTTGGGGTGTGTTTGTTGGTTTTTTTAAGCAGTCAGTGGCAAATACCTACTGTAAATACTTGTTGGTGTGATAATTTAAAACCACTTAATTCTTACAAATGGACAGTTTCTATGCTATGAGAAAAATTTGCTTGCTTGACAGTGGGGCTGTGTTGGCAAGTGAGTTCCAATCATTTTAGTGTTATGGCTGTAATAGAACACTTCTTTTGCTTTCACTGAAGCTTAGCTTCCTTTGCTATCATCATTGGCTTTGGCTGTGAATGACACATTGCTTCTCTTTGGGTGCTTATTGAAGCACTGCTACTGCAAAGGGATTTATTTTATTTTTAAACTTTGGTTTGAAAGAAACCACCACCAAAAATCCAGCCAAACCCAAGATCTCTGCACCTCCGCACCAGGAAAGTTAGTCTTCTCAAACAGTGGTTTTTATTTATGTTTATTCTCATTTTAATTCCAGCAGTTTTTGTTGTCCAAATTACTGTAAGCATTAGTAGCATTGTTCATTCAACAGTGTATATTCCATGTAGGTCTTTTTTGGCTGTAGAAGGCAACTGGGGAATTGCTGGATCCACTGCTGGTATGGTCAGTATCTCTTTGAAGTAATGCAGATCATATGCTCCATTTACAGAAGCATCTGAGCTGCTGCTGCTGCTGCTGCAAGAAACTAGCACTTACTGAGGGCCATCAGATCAGTCTACTTTATGATCTGCTAATTTCCTTAGATTCCTCATTCTTTTTTACATGGATGATGTATTTTTAAGCATCTGTGTTTGTGCCAACAGATTTTTCTCTCAAGCTAGTGCTGGGAAACTGCTCTTCCTCTCCAAGGACACTCCTTTGTGGTCTACTGCAGCATAACTAGCTAAACTTAATATCTGCCTTTTTCAATACTTGAAAGGAACCATTTACAGATTTTTTTAGGGAACACAGACTAAGGTTTTTCAGCTGCCCCAAGTCAACTTGGGGAACCAGTGAAAGAACTAGGGCTCAAACACAGTGGTACATAGATGAGTCTGGAGGTTTGGAAGAAGTAGTCCGAAGCTATTCTAAAAATTACTAACCTTTTCTGTTGAACCTGTAAGTACTTGCTTGAGGAGTCTGCAGCTATCTGCCAGGGTGTTGTCACCTAAACCACAGGCTGGTGCAGTGGTTGTATTGTTAGGCCTGATCTTGAACCTGACCTAGAACGTGGTTTCCTGTGTGTAGTTCTGGTGCAATGCTGTGTAACACAAGCTGTTTAGCTGCCTTTGTATTTCTAGGGTAAGTGCCTGTAAAGCTCTACTTGTCTTAAAACCTACAGAAAAAAGATAAAGGAGCAAGCAAACACTCTGTCTCCCTGTCATAACTGAGGTTATCAGAAATGCCTGTGCTTGGTAACTACAGGAACAAACAAAAGAAGGAACTGCTTGAAAAGCGACACATGTTGTTATATCTCCTCCCTCTGTCACCTTCCTTTGTTTTATCCAATATAACCTGAATTTGGCAGTCTGCAGGATAGGTTGTAAATAATTGCATTTATGTTGTTACTTGCAATTGATGGCTTTGATGGTGAATGAATACTGCTTCAGGTTAGACCACACTACTTTATATCAGAAAGTATATAAATAAGTCTTTAATAGTTGTGCAAACATAAGATGAAGGCAGGAGCATTTTCTCCAGCAGTAATTCCACCTCTTTATTGACTCTCCATTTTCACTGGTTTTTCTTTTTGTATTCACAAAGTAACCTCCATTCTCCTTCAAGTGTTTATGCAGTTTGAGAAAAGGACAGATCTTTACATACACATGGAAAATAACTTTCTTAAAATGAATGCACCTATTCAGGCAGTTTCAGAACTTTGCCTGATGGAACTTATTTTCCTTCTTTTTTATTTTAATTGTTAAAAATTATTTTACCCATTCCCACTTGACCATTTTTGTTAGCTCTTTCCAAAAATGTACTGTAGGAGAGAGATTCCTAGGTCTGTGACTGAAATCAGACTAGTTTAAAACATAAACTAATGACCTCATTTGTCTTGCATAAAATACATGTTTTTTATTTTTGTTGGAACAGTATTACCTTACTATGTAATGAATGTAAAATATATCTCCTGGTTCAATATTTCTATAACTTAACCCCTTCCTCATGTTCTGAATGGAGTTACTTCTTCCAGTCAGGACTACTTCATATCTCTCATGATGCTTTTGTTTATTTAATGTGACTTCTTTATTTATCAAAATGATATTGAATTTATAGTGACTAGGGTTTTTTTCTCTGTTCTGTTTCAAATAATGGTGGTTAACAATCTTATTTTCCCTACATCAGCCCACAATTATTAATGAATACATAAAGAATGTGTTGCAGGAATGGATTCTAGTAAAATACATTTCTAAATCTTCTTCCAGTTAATACTAACAACACTGCATTTTTTATCCCCATTAGGTCTATTTCCCCATCAGAGAAAGCAAGTTTAGTTAGTTGCACTCAAGTACTGATGATCAAGTTGACTGCTACTTATTTATTATCCTACCGGTGCTTAAAATTCTTGCAGTAAGCTTAGTATTTAATAGGAAATACTGAACTGTAAGCCCTTACACATGCATTTGGAAATGGTGTATGTACTTGCCATTTCCCAGAGATCTCTCACCTCACTTAACTGGCTTATGTAGAAATGATGTTAAATACTATGTCCTTTACTTCTCTATAAGCTCAGATCTCTTCTAAGAGAAATTCTATCTACGGTTTGTGACAACAACGTTAAGTTTAGATGGATTCTGAAGACAGCAGCAAGATGACAATGAAGGAGGAGATTACATTTTAGTAAACCTACTTTTAGTTACTCCTATTTTTTTGTAGGTGTTTACCAAACCAGAACATTTGGGGGGAAAAAAGGCAAGCAAATAGTGAAAGTGAACTTTTGAATAACGGATGCACAATTCACGCTGGAAAGACTGGCTAGTGAAGGAAAAGTAAAGTTGCAGAACAAGTTTCCTTTACTTAAAGGAGAGAAAAGATAGAAAGAAGGAAGAAAACAGAGTAGCAGATGAGTAAAGAAGGCAGAATCAGCAGAAAGGAGGAAAAAAAATGTGGTGATAGTGTCTGGTACCCAAGGAACAGTGAACATGATAAATGAACTGTAAAAGAGAATAGATGACAGAATAGTCTGCAGACAGAAGAAAGAAAAGATGAGGGATCTAAGAACGATGCAATTAGCATCAGAAAAAGGACATGGATGTAACTACTACTCCCTTCTGAAGAAAAATGGGTAGACTGTCATGAGAATGGATCCAGATGTATGTTTGCTAAGATAAGAATTGTAGATTTGATCCTAAAATTACCATCATCTAGTGAACAGAATTTCATAGAAACTCTTCAGTGTAGTTTTCCCATTTCCTGAAGAAGGAAGGGCAAAGGAGTGATGATCAACAGATGACTCAAGAGTTGGTGCTAAGATTAGTGAGAACAGTACAGAGAGAGACTATTTCTTAATGGATACATCAGTATTATAGGGACTTTCTGAGATTCAGTTTAGATACATGCAGGGGGCAATTATGTTGAGACATCTATATTTATATACAATCCATGCCTGCAATGAACAAAACAAGAGAGGAAGGGCATAGGATATGAAGGCTTACCACAGACTATGGCATGGAGGAAGACAGATATAGGCTGTTAGAGCAATGGTCATCCTAGGCAGCTGGATAAAGAAGAGTCTGCTAGCGTCAAGGCTGTATGATCTCACTCTTATTAGTTACCTTAAAATTCACAGCAGAAGTCATCCTCTAGGCACAAATACAGAGGAAACCAGGCTAAACTTGTTCATCTCCTCAGATCCTTCAAACTCCCCAGTCCCTGCCATGCAGTGGAACCAAGTGGTAGCATTCATAGGTCTTTAGCCTAGGAGAACCAGTGTTCTCAAGACATGGTTGAGAAACCTTAGCTGGCAGCCTATTATCTGACTTAACTATTAACTGTAATATTTGTGTAGGTGTGGTGCAGTGATGGGGCATTTAATGGACATGCCTAGCATAAATGAAGTCTTTGTGACTGTGCTTCTGAATACCTATTGTCTTCTTCAGATCTTCACTGTCCTATGGTTTCTCTCCCTGTTGTCTCCCAAGTATTGATGGTTTTCATCTCCTGGTTTCAGAAACCTTGCTACTATGACAATACTCTTTTTTTAATGTACTTCTGTTTCCTGGCAAATCCTGGTCTCACTGTTCAGGAGTTTAAAGACTTAATCAGTCTGCTGGGGGAGAAAACATGATGACAACAAAAAATGCAATGTAAGAAAAAACACACGAAACTCAAGAACTTTGCTAAACTAGGGGGATACATGCATGAAGTGTTCCTGGTCCCAGTTTCAAAGGACTACTGCTCATCCCCACCTAAGTAAGTATCTACAGAAAGCATGCTAAAAGCTAGCATAGTATGCCATAGTGTCAACTGTTAGAATGAAGTCAGTGATAAATTAAGGGATCAAAAAACAATAGGCAATTCATCTGCTGAAAAGCAGTCATTCCTTTAGAAGCGTTTTGTGATGTCTCTGCTGTTGAGGATGCTTATTTGTAATTTTCCAGAATTAGATCTGAAGATATCTTGTGTTATTTTGGAAGGGACAAAGTTTTGTTGGTATGCAGGTCACTACTCAGAAGAAGCAGCTTTGTTTTATTTATTTAGGAGACTCTTGTCATGGGTGAGAACAGTGTATAGATTTTAATGTGCTACTCACTTTATTGATTCTTTTTTTTCTCCATAAATTTGAATTTAAGAAAGGTAACACTGCACATAATTTATCAGATTCTCCTAGTGTCTCTGTAGTGTGCTATAGGGAACAGCACAAGATTGATGGCAGCACAAGATGGCAAGATGATGTGCAGGCTGACATACAGCTTTCTGTATTCTTCAGGCCATAATGTGGGCTTCAGCTTTCTTTTATTTGTGTGGGGCTTTGGGCTTCTTTTTGTAATTACCATTGAATGTCCCCCAAAGTTTTTAGTGAGATAGGTAGTGGTTTTTAGGTTTATTCTGCAGCCTCTTGACAACATATATGAGATTGTATGGGGGCTTTTCTATATATTGCTAATATTTTCATATTTTATTGTCTTATATTGTCTTCTCACTTTTAAAAAGAACTTATTTAATATTTTGGAGGGCTAAAATAATTGTTTCCTGCCTTTTCCCCCTATTGTATGGAAATTACATCAACTACCTTAGTTTCAGGTCAGATAGCATTTCATCAGGATAGCCTGCAGCATTTCTGTCTCCCACCTTGAAAAGTGACAAGACAATTACTGAGATCCTTGTAGATGGGCTTTAAAACTGGGAATAATCCAGTGGTGAATCAAATGCAGAACCATCCAAACCAGTGGCATTTAACCCAACCACACATCAGTCCAGGTGGCAAGATAAATGGGTACTTACTTCTTTCCAGCCCTTTCTCCTGGTTAGTGCTCAAAACTTCAAGGAACAATTTTTGGCACCTCTTAGGTGCTTTTTGTACATGTGCACGTGCTTGTGCAAACACACTTTGTTCTGTATTCAAATTTTCTTGTGTAGGTAAAGTTCTAAAGCATTTGTATTTCCCTTCATGCTTCTCTTAAAGCAATTTTTCTTTCTGGAGAGAGAGTACTCACCTTTCCCTTTGCCTTTCATCCTTTCTCCTCTTGTTTGTGCAAAGAAATTGCATCACTCAGTTGTGACATTTCAGTAGTGGCTGCTACACCCATTTCAACCAAAACCATATTCTTCTGAAATAAAACCTAGATATATTTACTTGTCAACAAATATGCTCTATCACTTCCATAAAGAGGACTGAATGATAAAACCAGTAAAATATGTGAAGCTTTTAGGTGTCTCTGAAATCTACCCTTAAAAAGAACAAGAGCCAGCAATCCCTCGTGCCAACCTCTTTTATGTCTTCCAAAGCTATTTCTCATTTACTGTGATGCTCAACAATTCCATTTCACAGTGTGCTTTAGATTCCCAATAACAGGAAAAAAAAATATTCATAGGAAAAAAACAACTTGCAAATCCAAGACCAGGCATCTGTTTGTGTGCAGTTCTAAATGAAGCCTTACCATTTCTTAATTAATGAGGATCTTTTCCATGTGGAATAAATTCTTGGTACTTAGCAGCATTAGTAATGCTTCAAAAAAAACCCAACAAGCAAACCCAAACCCAAACGTATTTCAAATGGTTCAGTTGCCAACTGCCTTTGACTGTCTCAGTAAGACACTGAAATAGACCTTCTGCTCTAAATTAATAAGGCCAATCACAGGCACACAGAGCCCAGAGTGACCGATCACTCTTCTGGTGTCCTCGCTATCTTTAGTGAGGTCAGATAAATCACTTTCAAGCTGTTAAATCAATGATCATAAATTAGGGCTCTGTTTTTACAGCGCCTTGTGGGAAATTCTCATGGTTAAATTAATCTAACAGCTGCAGAGAACAGCACCTCCCACAAGATCATGGCAAAAGTTCTCCCCCCAAGCCCCATTTTTTTTTTTTAAGGGAAAAAGGACTGAATTATTTGTTTTTACCTAGCACACAAAATGGAATCCCTCTCTCTATCCCTGCTAATTCGTGTTTCAATTGTACCCAGCTGTTTAAATTGCACTGTGCAGAGATTGCCTTGATCCCCAGGTGCTGGTACTCCATCTGTGCTGCTCTGAGAGACTATTTACAGCAGAGGTTAGGCCAGCGATTGCTGGGATGGAAAACTCATTTCTCAGCCTGGCTTTTATTTACACTCTTATTAAAGATCCTTTCACTCATGTTGGAATGGCAGCTAGTGGCTGCAGTGAGCGTTTGGCATGGAGCCAAGCAGCAAAATTACCATGTGGATGAAAGATAGCCTGCTTCCATTTTAACCTTTCACTGTTCTCCCCTTTCCATCTATATTTGCATGAAGAAGGATGATTATTGAAAGAGATAGGGGGACAAAGGGATGAGAGAATCCTTGTCAGCTGAGCTTTTCAAGGGATTAAACCAACGGTTTGTGACCAATTTGGAAAAATCTTTACTGCCTTATTAATTTCCAACTCCTTTCCCTTAATTGCTATTAGAGTTTATTTTCACATGAAGCAACAGAGCTGCTCATGCTCTGCTCATGTCCTTCCCCCACTGCTTTCCTCTGCCTTGTGAATGCAACCCTGGGATATGTCTGCAACGTTGAGGTTTCTACTTCATCCTCAATGCAGGTCACACAGAGCCACAGCAACACCCTCAAAGCATTTTTTTTCCCCCTACAAATATGCCTCTCAGAAATGAATCCCCTTCCTGGGAGCAAGTGGCTCAATGCACATATCACATTGTGTCACTGGAGAAGGGCATGGGAGCGTTTGAGCATTTAATGGTGGAGGCTGGTATGCAGTCATGATGTTATGGCCCTAGATGCATTTAAAAAAAATAAAAAGAATACTTATTTCTCAAAAAAACTGAACACATTTGTTTTTAGGACCAACACAGTCCACCTGAAAAGCAACAAAGCCCACCTCAGCTGTTGTGTGACAACAACCAATATTGTTGAGTGCCAACTACAGCCCAGCACAAGGAGACTCCAGAATCAGAAGACTCACTACCAAGCTCCATTTGTGAGGCAGACCATGACCTTAAGTGCAGAAGCAGTGCAGGTACTTGGCTGTTTTCACAGCCACACTTCTTCTCTTTGCCTGCTTCCAGGGCAGAAGAAGAGACAAGTCTGTTTTTCCTTTCTTTCCTGAGTGGAGGAGCAGTGACTCTACGGAGAGGTTTACAACAGGTGGTGTTCTTGCTCCTAAGCCTTGTTTTGGGTAGTGTGCAAATACCAGATTTAAAAAGAAAATTAAAAAAAAAAAAAATCTTGAAGGACTTAACCCTCTACTCTTAGGTGTTTATATCCTACCATTGTTTAACCACTCCTTAACCTTGCAGGTCCCCAAGAGTCGTTGTCTCCACTAATCACCAGCAGGCTCAGATGCTGGCCAGGGGCAGGTAGGTTCACAGAACCATGTCTTGTGGTGTTGCATTCCCAGGACTTGTGGTTATAGGATGCTTTTCAATACAAAGGTAGCTACTGACTCCCCCAAAACTGAGTTATTCCCAGTTCAATTTTAAAACTCAGTTTTGTTCCTACTGAGAATGAGGCACCTGGAGAAAGGAAGTGTCTTGCTATATCTTCCCCACTAATCCTTCTAAGAGGTAGAGGGTTTGTTAACAAAAGAACAAACATATACTTAGCTGTATTCTGGGTAACTGACAGCTAAAATAGGTGTATTTAGAGACCACTGCTTGCTTTCAACTGCTAGAACAACACAGCACGTTTTCCAACATCTTAGTTGCTATTCAAAGGTCTTTGCCATTTTTTTTTTCCCTCTATACATCCATTTACAACATAGATAAAGTTATAAATGCAATATTCCACAAGTGCTTATTTATCAGAATTCAGCCTGTGCCCGAGAGCTAACTTCAGGACTCCAGGTTAGTTGGGTGTTGCCTTCCCTACTTCCTACTGGAAAAATACCTGAGTCCCACACGGTCTGCTTTCCTACTGAAGCCAGCAGGTGGGAAATCTTGCAGGAGCAGTAGCAGAGAAGCACTGCATAGAAATTTTACATAACTGTAAATCTTTTATTTTCCTCTCCTTCCTTTTTTTTTTCCCCCCTCCTGCTAACCAGACCTTCCCTAAAACACCATTCTTAGAAATATGTAACCACAGCAAGATTTACTGTCTGAGCATTATGTTTAATATTTTTCCCCTTCATAAAATACTTGTATGTCTGAACATGAGACTTAGTTTGAAGGCTGTGTTTTGAGTCTTGTCTGGCTCATTTAAACCGCTTCTATGCTTGTGCTCAAGCAGAGAAAGGGCAAGAGATGTTCCAGCTCTTCCAGCATATTCTGAATTCCCAGATGTAAAATTCAATTGCATGAGTGCTGTTGAAAAACAAGCACTAACAGGGGGCACAAAGACCAGCAAAGTAAATTTATTTTTTTAATTGGGAGCAAAGTGAACACAATCCTCAGAAAATGCAGCATAAGGAGTTTGAATTAGGAGCCTGGTGGTGGAGTACCTTGATCTCAGCCAGATGAGATGCAGTTGACATTTGGCTGACAAAGCTCTAGGGAAAGCTGGAGGGCAGTAAGAAATAAGATATTTGGTGTAATTAGCTGTGGTACCAACCCAGGAACGAAAGTAAACAGGCATGCTGTAGAGAGGAGAGGAGCTTTCAGAATCAACAGAATCAAGGTCTAAAACTGCTTGAGGATGTAGCAATCCTCTGTTCTTTGTACATTCTTTGGCAAGTCCCTATTTGAGTAATCGGTTTGCCTGCTTCTAGGTCCTGGAACTGCAACTGGATTTGGCTGCTTCTTGTCTCCCTTTCCCCATCCCAGTATGTGCTGTGATACTGCACTGTACCATGAAACAGCTGCCTCAGCCCACATCCGCTAAAGTTCTCTGGCTGCAGGATTAAAAATTAAACTAATACACATTGAAGAGATCTGGCTAAGGCAGAGTCACTATTTTTGAAGAGACCGAAATGACTGCAAGTGTGTCAGGTGCTTTTACATCCCTGAGCTTTATTGAATCTTACACTAGGCAGAGAAATGCTCTCTGTTTAGGAACAATTTGTGCTACTTGATGAGGTGACTGCCTAGTCATTTGTCTTCAACAGTTAATGTCATGGGAAAACCAATATATTTTATGTAATTTTATTCATGGATATCTTGCAAAATTTCCACATTCCTAAGTTTTACCTTCCTAGAGTAAAATAACAAAATTTCAGGTTTCTTTGCTTAGTCCCCCAAAGGCTGTAGCATTAATTACAGAAGTAAGCAATGACTGTCACATCAAAAGCTAAATGCTGCATCTGAACTTGTGTGATAATCTTTGGATCTTGCAGCCAGCTCCTCCTAATTTGCTGAAGAAGTAGTTTCCGTGGAGAACTGGGCCAAAGAAAAGGGGCCAAAGAACTGGAGAAATGACAGCTCAGAAAGTAGAACTCACTAAAACCAACTTCAAAACATCAATTTCCCATTTTAAAAAGGACAATTAACATATGACATACATGTAAGTTTTTGTTTTGAGGTAATGAGTAACATTAAGTTAATGAAAAAATAATTTTCATTTCTATGAGGCTCCCCTTTGACTACCAGCAACTCCTGCATTGCTCCTGGTGCCCTCTGTATCAGCATCCAAAAGAGTGAGTGTGAAGGAGGAAAGGTAGATAGCCAAGGACTCAGTGGCACATCTAAAACAGCTACTCCAAAATGTTTTAAATTAAAGAAGAGTGCAGCAAGAAGGAAGGAAAAATACCACCCATAGCATAAATGAACCAGAAAGATGCCCTGTTGGAGCACAGCCTATTGGGAAAGGCTTTGATTTACCACAGATATAAAAAAACCTCCAACAAACAAACAAAACCCCAACTAATAGACTGCTAAATACTCAGATGACTGTGAAGCTCAGGGATAATGCCAAACCATTCTAGCTAGTTGTAGTGCCATCTTTGCAGAACAACAGCATAAGGGATTGCCTCCTATTGCTTAAGGGAAAAAAAAATCAGGGACATTTTGACTCTTCAGAACCTAAGAAATGATGAACTAATACACCAAAGGAAAAAAAATGTAATTATAATCTTAGGTGGCCTCAAATTCCTGACAGTTCAGATACCTCATCTGTCTATGTATCTAAATAATCAGCCTTAAATTAGCTGCAGTAAAGATCTAATTATTTTTTCTACTGCAGCTTCCTCCCTCTCCCCCTGGTATTTTGTGGCAGAGTGCTGTAGACTATTTTGGCAGCTTCAAATTTATGATTAATTGTTCTTAAATTATTTAGAGTCTCCAAATCACTCTTCTTTATCTACCTGTAGACACATTCTGTCTACCTTGATCATGCTCCTTTTATTAACCTTGTCCTCAAAGCACGGTTTCTTGTGAAATCATTTTATGTTCCTGAAAAGTTATGGCATGATCTGCTTTGCAAAGTGGAGGATTTTTTTAGAAAAGCCTTTGTCCTGCCTTCTAGCAAGAACAGGATGTGCAGTAACTTTGGTTTATATAAGCCTTCCTGGAAAGCACAAGAGAAACTCTGGAATCAATAAAAGCTGCAGTGTAATAGCACGAAGTAGTAAACTTTTCGTGAAGGTACATTGCTCTACGAGGATACATTAAGAAGATGAAACTTCAGCCCTTAGTTTTAGAGAAACTATACAAAATACAATAAATTACTGAGATTGTTCCCTAATGTCACATTAGTTAACTGAGTAGATTCAGAATACCATGAATATATTATTCGGCTAAGCAGTGATTTACTGCCTACAGGAATGATAGAACCTGATGTCCAAATTTGCAGAGTTGTATCTATTACCTAAAAAAGGAAAATAACAAGCTTCATTTGACCTACAAGCTTACAGAATTTAAGGCATAAGAGATGCAAAAGCAATAGGACGAAGTGGAACAAGCTCCTTTAGGTTCACTTGATGTGCAACAGTTTCTTGTCACTGCATGCTACCGACACTTATTTATTCAGCTGACACCAGCAAGCCAGGCAAAGCTGTGCTGAAGTTTTATTTGCACAGCAGTTTTAAACTTGACACAGTGGTTGGACTGCAATAATAAACCGCAGGACTTAACAGGAGAGTGAGAAGAACCAGAGTGAAAGGAACAAATCACTTCTCTTTGCATTCTCCATTATGCTCAGTGAACACAACAGGCATATGCAGCATTTTTAAAAGTGAGGTAACACTAGAACAAG
The DNA here is from genome assembly GCA_013399015.1 of Galbula dea. NCBI lineage: Eukaryota > Metazoa > Chordata > Aves > Piciformes > Galbulidae > Galbula > Galbula dea. The sequence continues at coordinate 1,318,304 of VWZX01001727.1, forward strand.
TGTTTTCACTTCTCTTCTACTAAGTGTGAGGTGATATAGGATTTGGGTGTACTGCTTGTGCTACAATGCAGTATTTCAAAGATACAGACAGTAGATCCATTGGTGTTAGCTCCTGGACCCTTGGTACTTTCAAAAACATCTTTGGTTACTAAATACCCATGAGAGCTTGCTTCATGGAACCCATGAATTCATCCTCGCTTTTACTCTAACATGAACTCGGAGCAGCATTTGAGACAGTGATTCCTAAGGAACTGAAGATGAGGGAAAACTTATTCCAACTATGTTGTCATTTCAAAATTACACACAATGTCTTGCCACAGATAGCTGACAGCTGATCACTCTGTACAGCTCTTCATTGAGTCAAAACACGGCAACTGGCAGTCTGAGCAATGAATCATAATCTGATGGCAGCACACAGCTCTCACAGATATCCTACAGCTGAACTCTTCCAGATCAACCCATACACTCATGCACCTCAGAGAGGTTTACTTCAATAAATCAAGAGCAAGACCTTTTGTCAGTGAATCATTCACTCCGTTGTAAAGCAGAGCATGCTACTTGTCCGTATCGCACAATTAGTAACACAAAGAGACTTAGGTCCTCTTCAGGACAAAGGCAGGATAAAAATGGTTATAAATATAGATGGATATATATATATAATATATAATTTAAAATTTTATTTTAAAACTTTGAGCATACACTCCTTCAGCATCCTCCTCTTTTGTTCATTGCACTGAAAAGTTTCAAAAAACACAAAATATATCCCTTTACCAAACATTTTTTGTTCCTAGGTTACAAAAAGAGTAACATTTCACAGTCACAAAGCAGAAGTATGTTGGTCCAAAACATCTTCCTCCAGCAAGTCCTCCATTCCTCAGGACATAAAAAACCTAGACAGTTTCACAGAACTCAAAACAAGATGACTTGTCCAATGAAGGAAAGAAAAAAGTGGCGGCTATTAAAAAAACTCTAAACCAAGTAAGACATCTGTGGAAGAACACTACCAGCAGTTTAAAAACAACAAAAGGGGTGGGGGGGAGAATGGAGAAAGAAAAGAGAATGAGAGTGGAGCTGGACAAGGGCATCCTCCTTCAAGTACACCACAGGTAGAAATACAGCAGCACAGTTACAGCATTGTTTGGTCACTCTCTCTATGGTAGCCACATCACTACATCTTCACCTAAGACACATGGAGAAAAACTATTTACACACCATAAATGTCAGGGAAGAACAACAATTTGCAATTTATGTTTGATACAAAAAGAAAAGTTCAAATATTTGTACATAAAATGTAAAACAAAAGCAAAATGCTGAGGCAGGAAGAAACACAGCAGATTTGCTCAGAGTGTGTAGTGTTCTTGAAATACCTAGCAAAAGTTCAAAGCCAAAATCTTCCCAAACATCAAGTGCAGTTCTTCAAGAATATCCTGGAGGCATAGGGTGAACCGTACCTTGCAGACCCTTCTTGTCACATTATAAAGTGGAAGTAACTTTAACATGGAAATCCACTGCTAACAGCAGACTCTGACCACTTTTCTTTTAGCTTGTTAGCCCTATTGTTTCGAAGGATTTATTAAATGAAGCCATTGAATATAAGCCTTTCAGGACAATGAACATGAACATTCAATGTTCATGAACACTTTTGTGTCCACCAAGGAAGCATTGTTGCCTCAATATACCAAAAGATGGTTGTGTGCCTCACTTGAGGTCTGAATGAAACTGCTAAGTACCCTCTTCATCAAAAATTAAACAAAGAAGATTTTAGGCTGTAGTGCAAGAGAAAAACATCTGAAATGGATGTACTACCTTCTGCAACAGTACAGGAGTGCACTAGTAGCTTCTTGGGTTTGAGTTTCTAGAAACTGGACCTGACTAGGGACCAGAAGACAGTGTTTTGTTGCAGTCAGTTAACCTGAACTATATGGCACACTACCTTCTTTCCTTGCTGTTGTCCAAGGAAGGGCAAGAACTTGCCTGACCTAAGCAATGTCTGTCTACACGCAAGGACACAGCAGTGTGCAACAGCACTATGAATACAGCTGTAACTCTGGACTGAGTGAGGTTCCTTGCTGCTAAGGCTTAAACAGTTTTGGATGCTAAGGGAACTTCACTAGCAAAAAACCCACAGCACTGCCAGCATCAGGCAGTAAGCATGATGATGTGCCAAGGACCTAAAATTTGGACTTGGTGCATAAATTGTTCCAGTTTGAGAAGGCAAGATGTCTGCTCTCAACTCAGGAGCTGCACTGAGCCTTAGAGCAGCTGCAAGTCTGTGCATGGCAATATCCATCCTGTGCTTATCTGAGAAATGCTACTAAGCATGAAGGATCCTCCCTGCCATCAGTGGTTTCTAATGCTGTGACTCCCAAAATAATTCAACCTATAAAGGGCACTCAAAATACTTTTAATTATTCTTGCTTCTCAGACAAAACCTCCCCAACAAATTACTCCTGCCTCCTATTTATATGAGGCTTTGGTGTGTGCACATGTAATTACACCATGCCTTGAAGCTGAGCAGAGACCACAGCAGGCACGCGAGAAGCTCCTACTGAAAGCAGATAGAAGCAAGAGCCCAAGTACTAAGGCAGCAGATGGGGGATGTAGCAGGGACACTCTAGGGAGGCAAGGGTGCAAATGTGTAACAGATACTTTGTAAAAAAAAAAGCAAAACAAAAAGCATCACAGCATAGTTTCAGTCAGGTGCATCTGAGTAGGAAACTTTTTATTATTATTCTTTAAAGTTTGTAATTATTCTTAATTGATGCTAATTGATATTAATTGTTGATACTGTACTTCTGCCCTTTCCAGGACAGGAGCTGACAGCTAACAGAGCTCAACCTGGGCCCAACAGCTGCAGAGAAGCAGGCTTGACTGATGGCGCTACCTCAGATGAACAACTAACATAGCGAAGGCTGATTCAACAAAGACCCCACAAGATTTTGCTCTGAGAAATCACCAGGCAGTTTGCTCCCCCCAAATCATACACTCTGCTAACCCATCTCTCCAGGGTTATGTTTAAAAACACCCCTGAATGACAAGGTGCATTTTCCATTGCCTTGAAGTTTCATTTTATATTTTGATAAATGCTTCGCTAGAAATTTATTTCCACCACAGTGTACTCCGTGGTTTTGCAATGACTGGTATGTGTCTTCTCACCATGCTATCAAAAAATGAAGACTAACAATGCATGAGCACTGAAATATTTGACTTAGGCTTGTAGTTGGTACAAGCAAGCACCAGCTCCTTTGCTGTTCAGATGACTCCACCGGAACTGCCAGCATTAGCTTCTTTGTGAAACAGAACTTGAATTGCCAGAGGACTACACAACTGTGGTTGCAAAGAGACAACAGGACTTACACAGAGTAAGAAAAACATGTTTACAAGTTTATTAGGCCCCAAAAAAGTCCAAGAGAAGATCTCTTGCTCAAACTTTAAAATTTATGAGGGGCCATGTGAAAAATATTCTAGACTCCAAACCTCTCTTTTTACCCAGCTGCACAGAGGAAAAGAGGTAAAGGGGAAAAATAAAAGGATAAAGCATGACAACAAACACATAATCAGCTATGCCACTGATTTATGCTGAAGCTCTAGAATATAAAACATCTGTGTTCTGCACAGCTTTATTACATGCAGGCACTGGGGAATACATGGAACAGTTTTTAGGCTAAAATCATGCAGTTTGCTGCATGTTTGAGCCGTTACACATTCTGCATTGCTTGCTCTCAACCTGAAACTCCTACTGGGTCTAGAGATTCAGAGCAAGAGTAGTTTAACTCCACTGAGGCTTTTACACATGTACTTCCAGATGCAATCAAATAAAGCATCTGGGCAGCTTCACTGCACACATGCTGTGTGGTGTTTACACAGCACATTATAAACTACAAAAGTGGCAAGCCCTAGGCCACGCCTGCTCAGAAGAAAGTCTGAAAAGGGCACAGCATCCTCTTTCCCCTTTGGAATAAACACAACATTTGTGAGCTGCCTAGTCAGTGCCCTACAAGTATGTCAGCTCCTTGCCTTTTGGCTCTCCAAGAAATACAAACCAGATGAGCAGCTCCAAAAGAATTTATTCTGGGGGCAAACTAGGTTGAACTTGGCTCCCGAGCCAATATACCTGCTTATACACTAGAACCTTCTGATTCTGTTTTTACCTCAACTTCTGCCAATGAAGTAAGAGAGCTGCCTACATGAAGGACAGATTAAGCTGCAGATTTGCTCACTTGGACTATGGCTTTCACTGATAATGTTTTAGTTGGATTTTCTTTATTTAAATTGATTCATTACTGCTAAGAAAAAAGTTGCTGAAGCTCGCCAAGGGCTTGTATCTATCACAGTGATCTTCTGATCCTCAACTACGGTCCTCAATACCAAGGGGATAGAAAGTTATAAGCTGTCACTTTCTGACCACCAAGTCAAGCAGGCAAAGGTATACTGAATAATAAGTGAGGCAGGAAGAAGTGAAACGATTTTTAAATAGATCACTATTCAGGTATCCAAATTGGTAATGAGAACAATATCACCACTTTTAAGTAGGAATCCAACTAAAAATATACTCAGTAGCCCAAATAAATTTACTGAATCCCAACTGATGCAAAAGCTGTATGTTCAGGGATCCTTTCAACAGGATAAAGCAGGCAGAACCATTCAATGAATGAAAAATCTCTGATCCCAAAGAAACCATGGCCTCCAGGTAAACATCACATAAAGTGGAGTTTGTGTGATCTGTATATTCATGGTATACACACAATAAGGTATCTTGACAATAACTCCTCACACCAGAATAAATCTTGACATATAGGACTGTGACCTGTTTCTCCTGGACAATTTTGCAGGTGGCTTTTTTAGCTGCATAGAGGCATAGCCACACAGAAAACAACTTCAGTTTTCCTACTGAAATACAGGAGTATAGTCTACTGAAGAAGAGACAGGAGAAGAAAATGGGGATTTGAAGGATTATACAAGTTTGAAGTTGTCCATAGGTATGCCATGAATGCAACTTTCTGAAAGAAGAAATCTCTTGAGTCTCATATATGTATATATAGCTATTTTTAAATGAGATGTGACCCAAGTCACCTTCTGAGTATTTGGGGTTAGATTTCAGGAGCCTTCTTGGCTTCTTCAACTGAAATGGCTCTTCCAAGCTACATGGTAAACTGAGAAAAAAGTTCTCCACCTGGAGGGACAACAGAATCCATAATACACTAGCAGCATTTAAATCCCATTCCTGTTAAGCACCAAAACCATTTCAACAGGGAAATTATAATCTTAAGGGTTATCTTTAATCATATACAGCATATGTGCAGAGCCCTACCTTTTGGGCAGGAGTATACCCCTCCAGCATTAGTTTTGAATAGATTACATTAATTGGAAGTGTCCTGGTCAGATCACCAAAAACATATTGCCTCTCACAGGCCCTTCCCCAAAAGATCCTCATCCTACAACCACTCTTGATGTTACTTTCATGACTGTTTGTTCCCGTGTATTAAAGGGATGACATAGACAGAGATGTCGTCTCCGGAGCCCAGCCTGTCGTTGGATATTCGCCAGCCTCGGTCCTTCAGCACTCCCCTGGCTCGCATCACCAGGTCCTGTGCCGCCAGCGTGTACCTGTGGAAAAGGCAGAATACATCTTGGGAGTGCTTGTCTTCATCAGGAAAGTGAATTTTCACAGCCTGCCAGATTTACTCTTGTGCAATACCAACACAAACTTCCCAGTATTTCAGGAGCAGGCAGGAGAAACACAAAGAATAGCATACCCACAGAACAACCCCTTCTGGTTCAGTGAGAGCTCTTGGATCAGAATCTAAAGGTATTTGGCAGGCACCAATCAAGCAAAAAGTCACTAGTCATTTTGGGTGCCCAGCTGCACCAGTTTTCAGAAAAATATTAAAGACTTGTCTTAAATTGGCCTTCTAGGGGTAGTCTGAAAAATTAAGGACCCCACATAACACCACTTGCTGCTAAAAACTACACCTTTGTTCACTGACACACCTGAAGCTAAACATAGCTCAACTATTTTGTAGACAAACTATAACGAAGAATGTAATTTGAAAGCAGATAATAGAGCACTAAAAATAAAATCCAAATTACACTTTAAATCAAGTAGACTAACTTGTCTGTTTTCCTTGACCATATGACTGCTTTTAAAATCTCGTCTATTCTGAAATTGGGAAAGAAAACTTACAGCTAATACAACCAGATTAACAGAGTCCCACAGTCCTTTCACATTTATGAGTTCAGTGAAAACTGTGTGAATGTGAGTTAAGTAGTTAATTTAGTGAAATACTAAGTTTCATGTTGCTTCAAACATCCCAGCCTGGGCTGAGTGGCATTGGATTTATGGGAGTTATTGTTCATCCTGAAAAAATAACAGATGCTGCTTGGGGGCAGAAAGATGTCAAGAGTCCAAAAGGCAGTGCATGGCCGTGCTCTGTTATGTGCTCCAACATGCTCTCCTTATCATTTTACCTGCTGTTACTAGACCAACACATCTGTTGATCTCACTTAGAAGTTTCCTCTGAAAGAAATCTCATTATGGATGAACAGCCACTGTCATGTGTTGTTCTCCATCAGTCCAACACCTGTCTGAGATGTTCTGAATTTGGTTGAGTGGAGGCAAGCTTTTCTAATTTTCATAATTAAAAATTAATTGAACAGTTAAAGGACTAAGAAGAAAAAAACCCCTGTGTTTCATTTAAAGTGGTATCAAACTTCAAGGTGATGTGGGGCTCTATGAAGCCAAACACACAGGGCCCTGGAAGCAAAGCATGTCTGTAGTTTCCAGAGACCAAAAAGGACATGAAGAGTTTGTATTGCAAACTTTTCTAGAGAGGACCCCTGGCCAGAAATTATCTGCCCAAATCCCATCTGAGGAATGGGAAAGAACAGTATCTCCACTGATCAGGAGTGATCAGAAGCACTGTTTGCTCTACTAGAAATATTTCTTCAGTGCAAGTGAACCAACATCTGGCTACCCAAAAGGTCTGATGTTCAAGTCCATCATTTGACCACCCAAGAGATTTCATGTTAAATCCAAGTAATGTGTACAGAAGCAATGCACCCCCTGCCCCTAGGGGTACTGACTGATAAGATTTCCAGCCCTCACTGGTTTTGACAAAAGATTTACTTTTAGCAATAAGAGAAGGGCCCAGAGCATGAACTCTAACACATACACACACATGTGCACACTGTCCACATGTTCCAAGGTAAGTCTGTACCAGTGACCTTGAGCTATAATGGCAGAATGTAACAGGAAGCACTGCACGTACTGTTCTAACCCGACATGAACTTGTATTTTCTAATGGGAAAAAATATACCCAGAACATACATACTTGCACTGCCCCATTCCCAAATTCTCAAATTAGATGCAGGGCTAAGGAACAAAAGGACTCCACGTGGCAAGCAAGAAACTGGAATATTTATTCACAGCGTGTCTGATGCTGAGTGAATTTTGGCTTGAACATCTTTTCCAAGGATTTCTTAGCTATTGTCAGAACTTAGGAGAAGAAAACACACATCATTCTGTGAGAAAAATTTGCCTTCTTCCTTTTTCTAATTAACAAGGGCTCCCCACATCTGAAGAGTACAAAGAAATGAGTATTGCTCTGATTGTGTAAAGCTTTTGCTGCTTAATTCTTGGAGAGGGCAAGATTGAAAAAAGAAGGAATTTTAATAAACCAGAAATTCTCTCACAGACAGACTGTGAAATACACAAGAAAACCAGCACACTGAAGCAAAAGAAAAGGAACAGGTGAAGGCAGCAGCAAAGTAACATATTCCTCTCCTTGTGTAAAGCTGAACTGAAGCGACGCCGTTCAGCTTGGCACTAGAGGAGATAGGGTGAGTCTCTTGTACCCGGAGATGAATAGCAGCAGCAGTCCATTACCGAATGCTTTATTCTCCAGCACTGTGAACTTGGGATTCAGCTGTCGGGAGACAGCATTAGAGAACGGATGAAGGAGCTTTAAAGTACCTACTTCCTCCTAATGAACAGCCTCACTGGAATACAACTGTTGTGTCTTAAGAATAAATATATATATTTTATTATTACTATTTTTGCTGAAGCTTTCAGTATTGATCAGTGAAAGTACTGCAGGACAAATGGTGACAGTGGGGGAAACGTGTGCCTGTCTTGAGTAGCTTCTTATCTTCTCACAAACAGCAGAGGTGGAACAACTCCCCAGCATCCTCATCAATCTCTAGCTAGCATGAGACAGAGTGAGAAGGAATGAGAAAGGACAGGAGAAGGGATGAGAAATAAAAGATTCCCAAGGTCAGTGTGTAAACCTGCATAAGTGCAGCTGAAGGAAATGGGCAAGGTTCATGCTTCTCTATCTTCATACATCTTCAGGGAGATGATATATGGAAAGCATCAGTGTGTTGCTACCACCTGTTCTTCACTCATGCTCTTGCCTGCCACAAAACCCATAAGAAATGAGCCGGCTAAGAAATCCAGCTCCACCCCAGCTCTCATGGAGGAACTGTTCTCTAATCAAGTGTGTGCCCATCCCTGATGCCCAAATCCCCTGAGGCTGTGTCTGCTTGTCTGGGTAAAGACAGACCCGAGGACTTGGCTCTCCCTGCACTTGGAGATGCCCAGGCACACGCTACATTTGACAGGATTCAAAGATGTTTTTCTGTGGGTAACAAACACTCACAGTTCTGACAGTAAATATCAGCAGGAGAGAGTCCCAAGAGCGCTGCTGAGGGCTGTAAGCTCTTGCCCATCAGGCTATAAAATGACTTCTAATTCAAATGGGAGGGATACTGTTCCCACAAAGAGCTAATTACATAACAGATAAGCACTCTGCAGCTCTAAAATTTTTCTCTCTAGCATTTTTTTTCTTTTTAAATATGCTGCTGTCAGGGACTAAGTAGGCTACTGGGTCAGGGGAATCCAGGGTCTGCTCCACAGGTAGATTCTCCAGAAGACCATGGAATTATGAAGCCCAGGGGGAGGTCTCTTACATTCTGTCAAGTTTTCTACATCCCTAGACATTTTGCATTTCCAGCCGATGAACTCACCACAGACAAAGTCACTACACCCATCACAGAACCTGACATCTTCTGGGGTAACGTTTCCTTTAAACGTAACAGATAATACAGCAAACAAGATTTTCCTGTCACTGACTAGTGAGAGGAATGAACACAGCTCCACAGTCTGAGCTGCTATGCTATTGTAAATTCATTAGTTATACCTCATTTGGACCACTGTGAAGTAATTACATAAAACCTCTCACACAGTACTTTAAACCCTTTAAATATTCTTTACAACCAGGCAGCAAGAGCAATTCCACAAAGGTAATTTTCATAAATATTATTGTAAACTATATGAGGGACTGCTCTAATTACCTCTTGCAAGCTGGCATGAGAAATGCCTTGCCACCACAATTTGTAAGTCTCTAAATGATCTGGCACAAAGTTACTTAAAAGAACAAATTAATTTTCAATTCAGAGGTCCATTCATAGACCAGTAAGTCAAACACCAATAAATGTGTTTGTTCTAACTCATAATACAGCAGGCCCAATTCTGGAGTGTGTTGTACTCATGCTGGCACAAACAGAGACTAATCCCTCACAATTACTGAGGCAAGACCGGCACAGACAAATCTAAATGAAACAAAGAAAAATCTGTTTTTTCTTTTAGCGCCTCTGATTTCTACAAGTGTTTTATAATGGATGAAAAATTACTCACCTAACAAGTCTAAATCAAAAGACTGAACAAAGAATTCCCATTCCTACTGCTGCAAACGTGGTAGCCATCACCAGCTTTGGAAAGATAAAGGGAACAAGAAAGACAGAATACATGCAGGCTGTATTCACAACAGACAGGTCCAGTGAGGATAGTAGGAAGAGCTAACCTTTCCCAATTACTAGATGAGAATGGAGACAGAGCAGGGCAGAGGTGTTACACTTTACAAGGTGCCTTTGCAAGAAGAGACTTAGGGGTGCAGAAATAAGAGGAAAAGCTCCCTAGCATTTCTGAATGGTGCTAGGGAATAACCAAATGTAGATTGGGTGGGTCATCTCCTCCTACCTTAAATGAATGGCATATATGCATGGTACAGTGCCAGATGCCCTGGAAGTGTCCCTCACTAATCCTGTCTGACCTCCTCCCAGAGAGAGGGCAGAGACACTTTCACGTCTTGCTGAAGTAGACATAGCCCTGGCTGTCATTCATACCACATCTCCTCTTCGGCACAAGGTGGTGGGGAAGGTCAAAATTTTGCAGTTGTAGCTTCATTCACACAAATCATCCATTCTCCTGAAAATTGAGTGCTTGCAGCAAAACCTCTTTCTGTGTTCCATGTTTGTAAGTGTCAGGGCAAGAAAATAATGCTTGCCAGTTACTGTGGAGCTGCTCTCACTTTAAAACCCAAGTGGCTGTCAGGTGTCTATTCCCACTTATCTTCCTTGTTTGCTGATGGAGACAAGGACTGATCCTGTGAGATGACCACTTAGAAATATGAGAAACAACAAGCCTTTTGAGATGGGTTTCCACACATCCTTAAGAGCTACCACATCTAAACAACTGTAACTTGAGCTCTCACACTGTCCTGTGCATTTTCACTTGGCTGCCAAGATATCCTAGAGCTTATTTCTGAAGCTCCACTTTCCCCAGGCCAACTGGGGATGCATAAAAGCTCTTTTCCACATTCTGAGTCCAGGGTGAGGGCAGAAGACAGCAATGGTCAGGCCTGAATTCAGAAGCAACACACACTCTGGTCCCTCAGGAAAGATAAAGCTCTTTCCCCTTTCAGCCCTGCCTTTTAAAAGTGAGAGACTTCTGATCTCTAGTGTATTGTTTTCACAGAATCACAGGATGTTAGGAGTTGGAAGGGACCTTGAAAGATCATCTAGTCCAACCCCCCTGCCAGAGCAGGATTCCCCAGACCAGGTCACACAGAAACATTTTAATTCATGGCAACACTGAACTCAGCAGCAGACAGGCTGATGGACTCAAAGCAGACAGTTTGGGAACTTGTTTGCTTGAGGATATGTTTTAAAGATGGAAACTGATCACGTAAAAGGTGATAAAGACAGGAAAATGAAAAAGATGAGGTAGGTTAAAATGAAACAGAATCCAACAAAATGAAACAGACTTTCCACATCTTTTGTCACCACATTTGTCCTGCTGCTGGTAGCACAGAGCATCTCCCACTGAAAGTGGGTTTAAAGGTCACAGCATGACGAGGAATGAGTGGGAACCTCATCATGCAGTATTTATACATCCGTACAGCGTGAGAGATAGTCATGATGTCCTTGTGAGAAAATATTGTTAAGGCACTATCTAGAGGAGAGTTAAGAGGAAACCTGTGAATGCTGGAGGCAGAGACCTGTTGCTATGCTATTCTAAGACCTCAGCCTCCTACAGTTTCCATAGGACCTCATACAGCAAACAAAATGGATCCCCTGCCAAGATACCGCGATCCCACAACTATTCCTTTGTAAGTAGGCCATTCTGAGTTATATCAGATTCCCCACCTCCCTGCACCAAACCCTCACACTGCTGTACAGGCTCCATCCAACTTGTAAAAATGTATTCTTGTAAGTGCTGTACATTTACTAAATGTTACTCATATACTTTGTACAAAAATATGTTACCAGAACATGCTGTTCTGTGGAGAAGCTAGAAAATTAGGGATGACCACGAACCTGTGGGGATCATCAGGGTCACAGTTTGGTAGAAAGTGAGTGATAGCTTCTGCCACTTCTTCATTTAACAGCACATCCCAGAGTCCATCAGTAGCTAGGATCAGAACATCATCTGGCCCATGCTCATACTGTAGGAGGTCATAGACTCTCACCTAAAACAAAAAAAAATCCAAGAGACATTCATGAAAGGAGAAGACTGTCAGACCTGCTTGTCAAACATTGCTGAGTTTGGCTGTGAGTTAGCATCTTTGGCCAAGGCATTGAACTATCTCCCCTGCAGCACTGGTGGGGTCTGTCTCCAGTTCAGCCTTGGAGAGAGCAACCCTTCCTGCCCCAGCTCAGCATGGCTCAAGTGCTGACCCCAGCCAGGATGTAAAGCACTGTGCTGCCTGCTGCCAGCAGCACTTGAAGCCTCCCTCCCCTGGCAGTTTGGTTTCAGCATGTAAGGCTCTTCCCTATCATTGGCAGGACTAGTCATATGGAAGCTGAATAATTTATTTGATGAATTTTTGATATTTTCTAATAAAATATTCACAAATAATTGTTCTCACTATTTGTCCAGATCCATTTATCTCTGCCAGATAAATTGCACATTTGAAAATGCCTGTGTGGCAGAAGGCATCACATCCACTCTTCTAGACCCGAGGCAGCTACTGCACTCAAAAATTATGCCTGAGAAGTGAGTAGTTCCATGGAAGGGAGTAAAACTCTCTACCTGCTCAGTTGTGTGTATAAGGAGTTGAGTAGGCAGAGACTGATTCAAGATCTGCACAAAAGTGAACCCTCAAGCTTACCCACACTATTAAAAATACCCACTGGCTTCACCTCATCAGTCTGCAGCCACAGTCAGGCTTACCACTGCTGCTGGCACCTCTGTAACACCCTGCCTTTAAAACAGCTTCCACTGTCCTTTTCCCGATGAAGATGGGGAATGCTTGGAGCGGAGGGGGCAGACATGGGGGTAGAGTACCAGGAGACCATCAGATGAGCCAGAAGATGAGGAAAGGTCATGGCAAGTGTTTTAAACTGAGCTTTTAGTTGAGTGCAATTCTCCTTCCAGCACACATTGTATTCCAGCTGACAAACCGCCTGCAATTTCCATGTTGCAATGGGGAGCTGTTACAAAGCACTCGTGGAGCACTTTAATTACCACAGCAAGAATCACAGTTTGAAAGAAGTGTGACAACCTTGGCCAGGCAGACAGGAGGAAATGATCATCTGTACTGAAGTTTGGAAATGGTGCACCTTGTCACGCACTCTGCTCTGGCCTTGGGCTCTGCTAAAAGCAGCGGCAGTTAGGAAATTTGTCCGAACAAGCATTTGGCATAACTAGAAAATATGAGCTGTTTTATTCTCCCTCCTGGTGCCCCATCAGGAGCCATGTAGCAGGCAGTGCACGTAAAATGCCTGGACCTTTTAATGTAATTATGATTTTATAGGACTGCAACCAGTACTAGAGGGGGAAAAAAAAAATCACCTAGACCTGCCTGCTAATCCTTACTCGTTTGCCTTTCACTCAGAAGCACAAGAAGGTCATTTGTAAAATGTAACCTTCACTTCATTATCTAAGGTAGCAGCTGAATAAGGACTTTCAAGAGGATTAAAGTCAAGGCAAGATACATTCTTCATTAGAGCATATCTCCCTATTCAGACTGAGTGGGAATACTGTTACAGAAAAGATCTCTATATGAGCACAGCTCTCATCTCAAGCTCAAGGCACACAAACCAGTAGCTGTCATAGTTCCCATTCCCCAAAATTTAGTTCAGCCTATAACAGCACAGAGTTTCAACTCAGAAATCATCTGGGGGCTAAGCTGGCCAACACAGCCATCGGTAAGCACCATGTGTTCTGTCAGATCTCTTAGATATGGGCAAATATTTGGGAGAGCATTAGGATTAATGCTTAGGATGCACTCAGCATCAAGCCCTTTGTATCACACTTTGAACATTAGCACTAGGAAAAATACATCTACTATGGCTCTCCCATCCAGGCAAAGTACACATTACAGCATAAGAGCCTTTTTTGCAGCATTGGTGGGGAAGATGACAGGAAACTGAGACCATGAATCACTGATTTGAATCCTCATGAAATGAACAATCTTATCTGACTGGGGAGCAGCACTGGTGCAGATGAGAAACTTGTCGAAACTACCTGCAGCCAATCCACAGGTCAAAAGGTACAAATCCTTGGTGTAGCACAACACTACAGCCACATCAAGACCAGATCATTTTACAAAAAACATCTTTAGATTTTTGGGAAGAGAAAAAAAGAAAAAAAGCAATCATGGATTTTATGGGTAATCTGGGAACAAGGCAGTTACTTCCTAAAAGCAAAAGCTTTGTGAATTAAGCACCTCCAGAGAGGGGTGCCACTGAGAAGGAACTGGATGTCAGAAAAGCTGCAGAGAAGGACAGTGGGGTGAGCAGTAAGGGATGCTAGGCTGGTACCCAGGCTAAGGAAAAGAGAGTTTCAAGATTATAGGAGGCAAAATTGTGGAAACTTCAGGTGAGATTCTTGCATACAAGGACCAGTTAGACATGCAACAAAATGGTCACTGAAATGCACCTTTGTCTGCCTTCCAGCTACCACAGCTGTTAACACATTAGGGCAGCCATGTCCATATAGTGCTTTTTTTCCTTAAGCTCGTTCTTTCTATCTTTCCTCAGATTTCTAAAATACAGCTGCAGGTAGGTGCCCCTCGTATATTGAAGACACAATGAGTTAATTTAGGGCTGTCTAGTCTATCATAGGCTCAGGTTATGCTCACAGACCACCTTGACCAGGCACAGAAACAAGTTAGCTCCTAACCCTTCATTTTTAATGCTAGTCGCTTTGTTCTAGTTCTTAGGTCAATGAGGGTCTCTTGCAGTAGCAACACATGCCTTTAGCTGGAGATGGAGCAGAGCGACAGCACAGCTCCCAGAGGCACCAAGGCACGTGTAGCAGATGCTCAGACCAGCAGGGCTCACTGAATATCTACTCCACACACCCCAACTTCGTGCAACACCCCACACATCCTGTACAGAAAAGGTGAGGGAGTGTGACATGCCAGAGTTTTAGAAAGATGAGGAGAGATCCAGGGAATTTTCCAAGTGCCTGCAACAGCAAGCAACCCTACAGCACTATAAGTCTTATGTGACCAAAATAAGCATATTGACTCCGATGGAAATTACTTTTTTTCTTTCTTTCTTTCCTTTCTCTACTTATTTATTTATTTATTCTAGAGCCAACCTTCCCAATGACTGCTGCCTTCCTATAGCTGTGTTTCAGGAAACTAAACAGCAGTGAGATTTAAGCGATATTCTGTCTGACATAAGTTTGTGCAAAGCTGCACACATTGCAAAATTGCATTCATTGCATAGCCCTGCTAGTGCAGATGATGGTTGGCCAGACACTGTCTGGCAGCGCAGAGGTTTCCTTAACTAGTGCTGCACCCTTGACAATTTCCTAACAACTCCACAACAAATCTCCAGTCTTTCCCTCATGACTTGTGGCTTCTGCAGCCAGATGTCAATCCTGAAAATGCCCCACAAAACTTGTAGCCTCTGCCCCAAATGCTTTGGGTTACCTGTGCTCTGCCCTCTGTCACCTGTGCTGTCCAAGAGCCTTGTAAGCAATTCCCCTCAGCCTACCACTCCATTCTGGCAAACTTGCTCCAGAGAGATGTTAGAGTGAGAATCAGAATAGCCCTCAAAGGAGCCCAGTACCTTGTGACCATACTTCTACCATCCACTGATGTCTTACTTGACGTAGAGCAGCTGACCTGTTAACTAGCTAAACTTGATTTTAGTAACCAGAAAATGTAAAAACCCAACTTTAAGGAAGGAGCACCAGAACCTTGGTAGCACAGATATCCATGACAATAAGCACTGAGTTACGCTATATTTTATCCTGATTAATACTTGCAGATCTCTACTGATAGGTAACAGCGAATACACACTGCTAGAGCCAACAGTCACACAAGACATCTGCCTGAACATGCATGAGATATTTGTTTCTTGTATTGCTCACCTACATGCAGCCAAGAGCACTGAGAAAAACTCTCTGGGCAAGCAACAACCAAACTGCTGGGCTGGTCTTATATTTACATTTCAAATGGATCTACCCACTGGACAGAAAAACCTGTGTTTGGCTGCCGAAAAGGACAATGGCAGCTCTGCGAGGGCACTGGGGCTTGTTTGCCGGGTTTGGTTTTAAAAGACAGCCAGTGCAAGTCTCTGTGGCTCGAAAACCCTTCACAACAGAGTGACACACAAGCCTGGAGCCACCTGAGGTGCTCCTCAGCAGCCAGCCCTGGGGGAATCTGAGCCAAACAACAGTCCGCATTCACTTGCCTGCACTATTGATCAACTCTGCTACTTCAATAAATCAAGCCCTTTCTTAATTGTATCATCCCTTTTTATGTGCAGTGTTATCCAGTGCAGCTTCGCTGGCAAACGATGAGATCTTTCAATACCACCCTCCAAGTAATTTATATGTAAATAATAAAAAGCGGGTCCCAACACTGCTCCATGCAGCACTCACCAATTAATCTCCTTTTAGCTTTTTACTGCCACCCTTTGTTTCCTGCCCTTTAGCCAATTTCCAGTAGACTGTGCCAACTTTCCACTTAGTCTGTAGCTTCATATCTTTTATATTAATAATCTGTGAGGCAGAACAGTTTCTCAAACGTTTTCTGAGAAATCAAAGTGCTCATGCAAGACCATCTACTGCGTTTATCATTATTTTTTTTAATTCTCTGGTAGACATAACCCTGAAGGACTTCAAGCCACTGAAGTGTGATGTTTGCTTCTTGAAACCACCTTGACTCCCTTTGATCATACTGTACTTCTCTAAGTATTTGCCTTGCTTGTTCCTTTCAACAGTGTAATTCCTAAGATTTTTCCAGAAGGCAGATGTGAATCTAAACCAGTCTCCTTTAGCATATTTGTGGAGTTGTCAGGAAGATTTTACTAATGGAATGAGAAAAAAATCTCCTTCATTACCTTCTTACCATTTGCTGCTGTGGCCGACTTTGGGTTCATCACTGGCAACAGCCAAATGATGCCATCAGAGCCACAGCTCTCCCACCAAACGGCTGAGTTGCTGTTTGAAAAATTTCAGTGTGAAATCCTGCTTTTCAGCTGCAACAAGGTGGCTCTTGCTGAGCTTTAAAAAGCAGAATTTCCTGCTGAAAGCTTTCAAATGAACTGTTCCATTATGAAAAATAAATATTTAATTCCATGCCAGACAGCCTCAGCCATGGCTTGCCTCCTTTGTACTACTCCAGTTCATTATAAAAGGCTCAATTCTCTAGAGCTCACCAACCTGCAGAAGTCCTCCAAATCTGGCCTCGTAACAGCTGAGCCACTGAATCCTGATTACATTTGTCAGCCTTGGCTACATGACTTCTCCCATAGCCTGGCATTCTATTCAAGTATCATTTCACAACACCCTCGGATTGCTTTTATATGCCTATTTCTGGATGTAGTCTCTTTCCTTCAGCTAAATTTTGGTAGACATGGCATATCAGAGCTTTGTCATGCTGGAAGTAAAACGTTCTGAAAACTCACCACACTGCCCTCAACTTGGGAAAGGACACTGTAATTACGGCACAGAAACAGAAGCCAGAGGACTTGGATCCTCCTTTTGTCACGACTCGCTGTGCGCCTTAATTTCCTGTGCCTCCCTTTTTCCAGGTCTGGAAACCAGACATTGTGCTTCCCTACCTCTATATAAACAATTTGAAATCCAATGCTGCACAGGGGCCAAATATAACTGCTGCTTGACACCACTCCCTTTGCTTCCAAGTACCATGCTCCCCAGATGGCAGCATAAAGATGTTGTTTCTTAATTCTCGTTTCTGTGCAAGGTGCACTGTCCACATATGGACAGAACAGGTCAGAGTGAAACAGGAGGAACTAAAGCATTGGAGCTCTCTCTGGGAAGAGAAGGAAGAAACAATTAAGAGAAGGTGGTGCAGTGGAAAGCAAGTTGGAGCATATGTTACTATCTAATAAAATTCAGGGCTTTTTTGCCAATGTCTCTAAATTGAGGTGGCTGGTGCTCTGTCTTTCCTCCTCCTGCCCTCATACACTTCTGCTGAATTTAGCTGTGAAGGAAACGCGGAAACAAAGCCAATTTTGCTTCCCTTTTGCGAAGCAGTTAAGAGATCCTGAAACGTGGATAGCATATAAACTGGATGTTGTATGCCAGATTTGAACATGTACAGACACACTCCACACAAATCAGAAAAGCCCATGAGAAGCTTTGGTTTATACACATAGACAAATACTGCAGCAGCAATTGGCAGAGATGATACTGCTGAGATACTGTGCTGCAGACATTACATACCCCAGAAACATTGAGTCTCAGCATGCCAGAAAGAAAAATAAATAGGTAGAATTGCATCACTTTGCTGGCACTAAACAAATCCATCACAGTGATGAAGGCAGAGCTGCTGCCTGCCTGGCTGAGGAGAACAGGAGTAGGTCCCAAGAGAGGAATATCACACATCGAAAGTGGTGAGATGGAAGGTACTGGGTTGACAGCAAGGAAACATGAAGAGAGGGTGTCTGTAGATCTCCCTCTTTCCTTCGAGACCAAAATCTCTCAGTATTTTTTAAATTTTCAAAGTCTCAAAGATGTTCTAAGCAAAGTTAATTTAAAAATTTGGTTCCTTCCTAGCAGAACTGTGTCATCTGTGTATTTTCATTCTCTCACACTACTATAACAAGCAATAAATTCAAGGTCAAATATTGGGTATTGTCAAAAATCCAGTAAGCCAGTTGACAGTGGATGGCTCTCAGCATTTGGGCTGTAGAAGCAAAGCCTCTTCGTTCTGTGCTGTCATCAGATGGTTCGCCCTTGCTTAATATTTTATGAAAAATATGTGTCATCTGTTCCTTGATGTAGGAACAGGAATGCAGCTACAGAGGGAAAAAAAGCAAGGTTTGCATGTTTCTTGTTAACAAATACATTCAAATCCCTTTGGAAGACTTGATATCCTTCACTGCAAGGTCTCTGGTGGTTAAAAATCTGGAATTGTTTGCAGCAAGCAAGTCAAAATGATGGAAGCAACCACCTCTAACACAAATGCTGCATAATCCCCTCATTATGCCATCATTTGGGAATGCACACTGCTGTTCTTGCCATTACTTGGTGTTTGCACAAAACCATCATAAAGAATTAAGAACTGGAGGTGAAGGGGCAGACAGATGGAAGCATAAAGCACTCTTACAATAGCTCTTGGCTTTTTCCTGCTTAAAAGTTGATCTAGCATCCTTTGTGTAATGCAGAATACTATGCTACCATGGAAGATACCAGTGCTCTTTTCTGGAGAACACAGATTTACATCAGCTTCTGTGGAGGCAGCATGATCTAGGCCTCAAGGGAGGGAAACTGGAGCACATGTAGGTGGGGAGAGATATGCGTCTGTCACACTCAATGGTGAGGCATAGATATGGATAACCACAGACCAGGGAGTGAGAAGGCATCAATGCTCTGCAGGGATGTGGAGCAATCAGCACCAGGGCACACAGCTGGGAAACTTACAACGTTCCCACTATACGGATGTTACTAACATGCCACACCTTTGGGAACGGCAGCATGTTACCTGGATTGGACCACAACCAGAATGGACAATTTGAGAAGATCAAATACACACACTAAGTATATTTGTTTCTCTCCCACAGTTCATACAGTTGAACCTTGGCTGTTTTACCTCAGGAGATGAGGACAGAAAAGGTTTGATGTATATATTGGAGTCATGCACTTTCAGGTCATGGTCTCCCAGTCCTCGGGTCACTCCAATTGTTGCCATAACCCGAGCCTGGAAATAAAGAACAATGGGATCAAATCTTGTTCCATGCACCGTGTCAGTAGGGATGGAGATAATGTTCCTACACCGTAACTGATACAGTTAGGGACGAATTCTCTTTTCTCTCCCAGACACTTGTGATTTAACCCAGCTAATCAACTTTAAAGCTTTTCGCACTCACATTCTCTGTTTGCCTCATTCCAGGCTTTGTATTTGTCCACATCCCAGTCTGCATACACACATCTTCGGCCGTGAACATCTGTAAGGGACTGGGACTACAGGAACTTAACCACTGTTCCACGCCAGTCTATGAGAGCATTCCTTCAGCAAATTATACTCTTAGCAAACAGGTTTTATGCCTAATTACTCACCTAAGAAATCTGTGGCCTCCTCCTATTGACATATTGCCATATATTACCTCCACCAAGGAGAAGAGTCAAAGGCCACCTTAAATTGCTGAACACACAGGTGACAGTGGCACCTATCACAGTGCTTTTCTCTGTGGAGAGCCAGTCCAGGGCAGATCTGCTGTTACCTCAGGTTTACCACTTCTCTTCCCAAGCACCTTCCTCTGACATGAGCTGTGTCCCAAGAGGTGCTGGACTCTTTTTCTTTACTGCTGCTCCAAAGATTGACCAGGCAGACAGCCTCAGGAGGAACCTCACTCTCTGCTGTCTATGTATCACTTCCCCAAAACTCTACATTAGCTGCAGCAGCTTCTGAACAAGGAAGCTCACAGCATCAATAACAGCAAGCAACCGACTCAAAACCATTTTGCCTCAGTAACCACTAGCTCCATAAGGCAATAAGAAAGTAAATTAAAAAGATGTGCATGAAACATTTTGCAAATAATTATAAACCTACCCAAATTCAGAGATAAGCTGCAGGTCTGAACCTTCAAAACCTCAACTAATTTTGAAGACAGATTATTTTTGCATCGAGATAAGAACTTAATGCTGCAGGAGAGCACTATTTAGAAACACAGTGAGCATACCAATAGCGGCAAACTGACACCACTGCGTCTTTATATTGATCCTATTGCTGCATGCAGCTAAGCTTGCTGGGATCAGCACTAATGATCTCACTGTTCTTAATCACAGAGCTGGAAACAAAGTACACCCAAACAGAATGGCTAGTTTCTCCCTTTCAAGAAAAGCTATCAGCATTCACAGATTGGAAAAATTCAACAGTGAGTTCACGTACACTAGCTGAAGAAGATTCAGTTAAGGGGTGTTATAGTTTCTAAAACCTGCCCTGACCCCTCTCCTTCCTAAATTAGAGTTTTGCATCTCAGAGCACTACTAAATACCCTCCTGCTTTGTTCTGAGCAAAAATGAGGTATTTTCCTATCTTTATTCAGTCTACTTATATTTTACAATGAAACCAGGAACATTTTAAATCAATTATTTAAGATGGTCTCATTATAGTCTACTTACAATGAAAGAAAAACAAAAGCAAACTGAACAGCAAATGATTATATTTGCTATAAAAATGCTTTTTGGTACGTTGAGCTCTCCCCACCATTCCTTAGACATGAGACTGATTTATGACAGAATAAAATAGTCTTTAAAGCTGTCAAAATGATAAAATAAAGAGATACTGAATAGAAAATGCTGGGCTGCCACAGGCTAAACCAAGTAGTAAACAGCACAGAATTCCTTCTTCGTTTGGTCTGAGGAAAGCAAACGTGCCCACCTTCTTGCCTTCTCCATATATAAGAGGAAACTTCAAGTCATCTTCCTCAATGGTTTTGTATGCCCTGTGGGAGGAGGACAAACAACATTTATAAAGCTTGCACTCAATTAGTGACCCAGTGCCCTGAAACAAGCAGCTGGGATTTAAAAAAAAAAAAACCAAACAAAAAACAAGAAAAATCATTATTTTTCTTAGGGACTCTGTCTGTGAACCAAGATGTAAATTTAATTCTCTATGAAAAGATTTTTCCCTAAAGAATTATCCATTTCACCAAAAGGAAAAGTGAACATGAGGAAACACCTAACATGCCAAGATGCTCCTCTTGCTTGCAAGGAAAAAGAGGTGGACCGGAATAACATCATAATCAGGTGAGATATCATTGGCTATCACAGTAGCTATACCATAATACAGTGTCTTAAAGACAAAAACAAACAAACCCCCAAAACCTAAACCCACCAATGACTGTAAATGTGAAATGGTGAGCAATCACAGGACATGTACAAAGTCAAAGTGTGAAACAGCTCTCTGGTCCTGTTCTCACCTTTCAGGAGCACTTAAACCAAGAAAAGCTTCATGTGCTGAAGAGTCTTAGAAGCATATTTAGTGTTCATTTGACCTTGACTGCAACAGCCAAGGTTGTCAGAGATTTCATGTTTCACAGCAGCTTTCCCACTGCCAAGAGACAAGAGAAGTAAATGCTCATGCTCTGAATCTGTTTACTGTATGCCTGTGTACTCTACCGTTTACACATCCAGCTGCTGACATTGATGAGGTGAGAAGGTGAGCAATTTTGCCAGTGAGAAATAAAAAAAATATAAATAAATAGATGGCTGTCATTTTCATAAGCTGTAGAGTCCTGTGGCTTTTATAACACGTGCTTGAGGTGAGGTGCTGGGGAGCCTCTTTGGTTAAAGTACATCACTCCAGAGGGACACACTTCTCTTCACACCACAGAACTGTCCCTCCCTAGCCTTTCTCTGCATGTTGTCCTTCCCTCCTGGCCGACTCCTGCCTAAAGCCCTTGAGATGATACCAAAATCAACCCCTTATGTATGTGAGTGCTCCCTGCCAAAGTGCAAGGCAGAAGTGGGAGGAGTTAAGGTGCCAAGGTGGGTCCCTTGCCAGACACTGCCAGCCCCTGCTGCATGGCTTTCCAGGTGGGCTGGCTGCTTGAGCTCCAGGGAGTCACATTCAATCAGGTTTAAGCAATGTTAAGGCTGTGACACAAAGCAGAAAGAAATTAAAAATTAAGAGTGAAATCCTGTATTGTAACGGAACTGCCCTCCTTTCTTCTCCGAAATATGGCATAGACCCAGGATCAATAAATGGTGCAGTATCACACAGTGATACATACTCCATCACCTAGGCAAGCCTCAGACTTAAAGGGAGTAGCATAAATGTTTAAGTCCCACCTTTATATTTTCCAGTAATCACAGGTAGGGACCATATTAGGGTTTGGGGGTGTGGTGAGGGGGAAGAAAAATGGAAAAGCACCCAAAATGCATAGAAGAAACAGTAGTGGAGGACTCCATTCCCTTATTACAGATCACTATTAAGTGTGAAATTCCAAAATGGAACCAGGTGAGGTTTGCAAAAAACAGCAGGTGCTTCATGGAATACCATGTAGTCAAGAATACCTTGGGTATGTAACCATGATATCTTGGCATCTCTGTAAGAGACAATACAGTGAAGGCATTTAAATGGCATTTTGTGCTTGGGAAGGCTATCAGATTAGTACTTAAACTAAACAAAAAGACACAAATCACTACAAGTGGCCAGCATTGTGATACTTCCCTGATGTATAAATCCTGGAATAGCATTTTGTTCAGAAGGAGGAGTCAGTCTTTGCTCTTGTTGCTTCCTTTATTTCCAACAGGGAATAGCTAATTGCTCTGCCACATTCACTAACTTCGATATCCTAGTTTGAATGTGGAGGAAGAATTTTACAACCCCTGACTGCTCATTAACTTATGTAGTTGGACTTACAGTTCTGGAAACCCTGGTGAAACCTCCTAGAGGAGGAGTCTGAATTCTTTACTACTACTTGCACAGAACCAAGAAACAGGGTATCACCTGAGTCCACGTTGGGCATCAGAGTCAAATGACTAATCAAACCACAAGCCCAACAAGACAATCCTAGTGGATTTTCAAGTTGTTGTATGCATTTGTTACAAATAGCAAACCAGACTAAGTTGATGTTACTTAACCATTTGCAAATCCCTTTTAAAAGGAAAAACCAAACCCATTCTTTACCTACAAACTATACTATCTGCAAGATAACTACAAACACTTAAGACAAATGCCGTCACTTTACATTGTCCTGTAAGTAGCCAAACCAGGAATCAAGTTTTCTTCCCTTTCTCTGTTCCCTCCTTATATTCTCCTGCATAGCACCTGACGCGGACTGAGTTTCAGGAAGAAGGAAAAAGAGAAAGGGATGAAAAAGGCATCATTGAGGCCAATGTCCTTCAAAAGAATGATCCCCACTGCTGAGTCCAGCACCTTTTTTGGAACTACCATAAGGACCGTCATCCCTAGGGCCTTCAACTGTGACACAACGGTGTAAGGATGCTGGAAAAGCCTGTGTTACAAGGGCTGAAACTAACTTGTTTCATCAGCAGATTAGGAAGGGCAGCTGGCTAGCCCATGACCTCCCAAAGCTATGTGACTGAATGAGGGAGGCCCAGAGGGCTACAGTGATTTGTTTTGTGGTTTCCCACAGCAAATCACCTCTTGGGCTCAGAACTTGGGTGCCAAGACTAATCTCAAACATGCTTTTTCTGTTGATGTTGCTACTGCCTGAAAAATTATTAGCGCTTCAAAAACAATGCTCAGAACTGCAGCTGCAGCAGTGGAGCTGGCACAGAGACATTGGAAAGCAACCTGAGACACTCTAGAAAAGTACCTATGTCCTGCATTACTAGTGAAACAGAATTAATAATACATGAGTGTGTGGTCTGCTGCAAGAGAAGGATGAAGGACAACTTTTCAGTTAGCAGCTCAGCAACTGCACTGGAAAGAAGGAAGGAAGAAAGCTATGAAGTTAATTTTGATCTATGCCCTGCAAAACCTCCTGTACTTTGTATGTGTGTTTATTTCACATAGGCTACAACCTTCTGGACTATTTCACTTGATTTTATGCCATAAAGTTCCATTTATACCTTCACGTACTGTTTAGAGTGTGCTGTATATGAAGATATAATATGGCAGAAGGTATATCAAACACAGACAGAGAACCTGAGGGGGTTGTTTGGCTTTTCTAGTGCCAACTTGGCCTTATTCAGCCATCTGTGCAATTCAGCCTAGCTCATTGTTTTAAAACACAAACAGAGAGGTGCAAACTTCCACTTTCCTCATCTTCCTTTTCCTCATACCAGGTCTCAGTGGCCACCAGGGCACGACAAGACAGGTTATAAAGACAAGGCGATGCTATTGCTTGCTGCTCTGAATGAGCATAAATCCTGTCAAGTGCTCCTGCCACGTAAACCTCTATTTTTCCAAATGGAAACACAGGGAGGCAGAGAGGGGAAGTAGAAAAGGTGAGCTTGTGCCCAGCTAGATCTAGCTACAGTTTTTTTCAGTTAGCTTTGCTGCTTCTTTTCATTTCAAAAGAATTATTAAATGCTACTGCTGTCCAAAAATACTGAAGCAGGGCTTGACATACGTACCACCCACAAAGTTACATTTGGACTCAGGATCAACATTTTGGAAAACCGGGCCAAATTGCACAGAGAGCCAAAAGAGATGTCAGAAAAAAAGAACTAAGACTTACATGATGTTACTCATATGCTAACTGGAATCTGCTTTCAAAACATGGTGAAAAAATCACCAGAAGCTGCTAAATGCAGAAGTAGTCTTCTACAGTGCTGAGGTCATTAGCAGTGCTTTAGGCACTTTAATCTTTAAAATAAAAGATTATCAAAGTTACCTGTATATTGTTGGGTCAGAACTTGAATAACTGGTCAGCTTCCAAATACAGATTTGAGAGCCAAAATCCTACATAATGTCTTACATGTGTTATGCATTCTCCTGCCATATAATTTTTTCTTAGAATTGGCCTTCTGAAATTCACTTAAGTGTAGAAGTTGTTGGTAAACAGAACCAAAATCAACATTATATTTTCTTTTAAAGCAAAGCGTATAATGTTAGTGCTCATGAAAAGTATTGCGCTGGCATCCCCAGGCATAACAGATGGTGGTGAATCTACCCTGACCTGGAAGGCTTAGATCTGTGAACAATCAGGGAATCCAGACTTTGTGCTCTGCTTTTCCATAGCACTTGGCTTTAGAAATCCTGCCTGTGTTTCGCATATCTGCTACTGACACCTGAGAGTAAACTGACAATTAAACCTAAGGTAGAGAAAAAAAAAATAATAATCATCAAAGGCTTGAAGCATAGAGTGAAACCCTCCGGTGGCAAGAAAGCAAGAAAAAGCATTATGGCTTCAGAAATGTCCTAGTTCATACTGAGTACAAAGATGAAGGCTCTCCTTTGAGGCAAGTTTGTGGATTTAGTGTAGCACTACTTTGCTATTACTCTGCAAAAAAACCAAACTCAGAACCATCCTCAACCATGCTCCCCCACTAGAACCCCCACAAAAAAACTACCACAGCTAACCAATCAACCTCCGTTCCTCTAAGCTCAAGTTTCTTTGATCACACCAATAGAAAACCCGATTTTAAACTCTGAGCAACAGAAACTTGATAGAAACTGTTGTGGGTTTGTTTTTTTTTACCCCTCCCACACAAGGAATCAGTGGATTGGAGCTCACCCTTTAGATAACAGAACTTAAATTAACAACCCAAAAGGAACTCCTTATCTCTACTGTCTCCTGAACTACAGGCATCAAAGCAGTGTAAGTGCATGCTTACTATGAAGAAGAAAAGATGGTGTAGTGCAGATTAGGCACAGAGCCACTGAAAATGATGCAATTTATGTCTTGATCTAGTCATATATTTTTAAAAAATGTCCTTATGCATATGTGCTTCTGCAGAGTCAGGATCTCTAAATCCAGACAGCACTGTCTGATACTAAGCACCCTCTAGGTAGGTTAGCTTTAATGTTCCAGTGCCTCTGTATCTTTCCCCTATTATTCTTCTGACGTACAGTTTAATGAGGCAAAACTACGATAAACAAAGACAATAAAAGCACACAAACTACAGTAATGTTTGTTAAGAGAAAAGATGATGGCAAGCCCAAATCAATTAAAGATAATCAATGCATGTGCACATATGCACAGAACAGTTTTTAGGGAAAGAGCTCCTCTAAACCAAAATACTTTCATAGGGCTTCTTTCAGATAAAGAGGAAAATGTAAGTTTTAAAACATGCATTCTTCCCAGAAAATTCAGAAACCTTTCTTCTGAACCTGAAACTGTACAATGCTTCATTTTGCAAATCCCAGTCTGTCTAGCCATCTACATAAAAAAATAATAAAAAAAAAATTCCTGCATGACTTGTACACACATATAACCTCTGGCTTGGTCAAATCAGACTGGTAAATGAGCTCTGGATCTCCAGGGCACCTTCACTGTTGTGTACAGACCTAAGATGTAGTCTGGACTTTGGAGAGGATATATCCCCCCAGCATCACATACTACTCTGGAAGTAATTCCTAAGCAAAACAAACTCTATCCATGTTGTCAAGTCCATTTTAAAGAATCAAGAACCAGCATGTTCTCTCAGGCACTTCCTGGAGCATGGCTGCTTTTTTAGTCTGTTCATGTCTAATGGATCCCTAAAACAAAGTGGTGGAGAAAAAGTCAGGGAGAGAATGGCCAAGGATCTAGAGGTCCTTGACCCCAAAAAACCAAATCAGGTAAAAAATGAACCAAAGGTATTTGTAAGCACTCTCCCTTGCTGCTTTTCTGCTCAGGAGGTTGGGAGTGACAGAGCAAGTATATCGTGAGTGCTTTCATCCACTGCTTGTGGCTGGTTGAGCTTCCACTACTAAGTGACAGAAACTGTGTGCAGATACTGCAGTTGCACACCAAGTGGATCCATGTTCTGCAACAGTTTCACCAGGCCAAGTCCTTTTTTTTTCCCCCCAACAAATTTGCTGTCTTGAGGACTTCTTAAAGTTTCCTTCATCTCTTCTACTTTTAAAAGACAAACAGGAAGGTTTGTCAGCAATTTTCTCTGGAGATAGAGGAGTTAGGGAAGTGGGCTGTTAACACTGTATGGTCCTAATGCACTGTGATGGACAGAAAAACCGTTAGTAAATTCACATTTTGCTGTACTTCTTAAAAGGATGCGGTGAGGCAGATGGGAGAAAGACTGCACATTAACCTCACAGTGCCTGCTTCACACTTGCTCTCTGGGATCCTCTGGAAGGAAAGGAGATTGTTAAAGGAGGAATCATGAAGCTAACTCTTTTGGGAAAGATCATGGTAGCACAGGATGGGGCAGGCAGTGAGGAACAGCAAGCAGAGACCTCATCATCCCATAGCAGTGCTCCAAACTCCTTCAAGGAGCAAGAAGCCTCCTCTCAGTCAGGAGCAGAGCCATAAGCCAACCTTGAGCAGTAACGGAAAGAAAGAGGGTTTCCTAGGGACTGAGCTGAGGTCTTGTCAAATTTGTGCAGCTAGGGCAGCCAGAGAAAGCAAGAGCAGGGGAAGAGACTTCACTTCACCAGGAGGAAGAGTTGTTTTCACTTGGGTTTTCAGATGGAAGATTACCTCATTTCAATTTAATTTCTTTCTGATAAAACAGATTGGAAGCTTTTTGTTTGCCCTTGCACATGTGGGATGTGATCTTATGCCAAAGCAAAGCCCAAGCAGAGATGCACAGCCATGCAGGGACAGGACTTAGAGGCGCTGCTTCCAGAAAGAGATGCTCCTGCAGGACATGAACTCAGATCAACCTCGTTTTTGTCACACTCACTTGGCTTAAGAGGCCATTTAAAAGGACCTTTCCCCAGACTTAAGTTTTCTTTTTTGTTGCAGCACTATTACTTCCTTGTTTCTGCTTTCTCCTGCCCTGAAGACACTGGCTCAGCTCCTGTGGCATGTGTGCACTTGGGGAAAACAGAGCCATTTGTCACTGTCAGGAGACGTGCTGTACACAGCAGGTCAGCTCTCACCTCCCGTTGCTCCTGCAGCGAGAGCTGCAAATCTTGAAAAGATGCATAACATGCACATTGCAAACAGCCATTCATCATTGCAGTGCTGTGCCCCAGACACTCAGGCACAACCCAGCAAGATGCTCTGGTTGCGTGCACCCAAAAGGCACGTTCAGTCTGCTCTTGGCTACCTTGGAATGACAGACAAGAGCAACGCCAGAAAAAGGCAGGGAAATGGCTGTGGATTATGGTTTCTGCTGCAAAAATGATATCCTATTTCTCTCTTGTTCAGAAAGACCCAGTGCTGCAAAGGTGGCCCATAATCATTAAATTATGAAAATGTAAGTTGCTGGGAGGAAATTAATACCAGGCATGACTGGGGAAAAGGCTGCTTTCTTGTGAAGTAATTATGAAATTAAAATTTGATCTCTCCCTGGCGATTGTACAAAGGATACGGCTGAGGTCTCGAACACAACAACACAGTCAGGATTTCAACAGAAGAAGCACAGAAGGTTTCACTAGACAAAAAAGCTCAATTAAAAAAAAAGGAGGGGGGGAGGGAAGAAAGGATGACTTTTTGTAAATTACATGAATTTGGCTAAAAGGCGCAATCAAGCAGGTTACGGCACAGGCTTTGCAGACTTCCAATTACTTTTTACAAGTTGGAATCAAGCTGTTAGGAAATGCAGCTTATCTGAATAAGACTAATAATACTAAGCTAATTAGACCCACAGGCATCAGCCAGCAGATATATTCAGGACAAAAAGAGGGACACTGTCACTTTAAATACTGCCTTGGGATCGGTGAAAAAGCTAATGAGGAGTGTCAGTTGGGGCTGTTTTATTAGGTGGTTCTCCAGAGAATATAGCCCGAGGTTTCTGTAGCAGGGCTTCTGCGCTTGATTCAATAAATCAATTTATATTAAAGGGGGGCCACAGCGCGGGCGCTTGCTCCATAAAGCATTTCTGTGGCATTTCTCAATCTGCTCAGGCACTCCTCAGGCAGGCTACCTGAACGTGCTGTCAAAGGACACGGAGCCCAGCAATAAAGAATAAGATAGCGGCTGCATTGGCAGTGTTTGTTCAAATCAACTCGTGCATTACCAAGCAAAACATGTACGTTGGTTCTCACCAGGGTATTCTGGATCCCCAATAAGTGATTAATGAGAGCCTGGTTTTTGTGAGCTGGAGTCTGAACCGCAGACGGCAAGGCAGGCTATGCAGTGAAAGCAAAAGGCATCCATCCCAAACAAAATAAAACAGCTTGAAAAGTGAAGTTGCTTTTTTAATCAGATGTTTAGAGGCTGAAAGACATTCCCTGTTGGAAAGAAAAGGGCGAGTGCAGAGCAGGCTGGCGGCTTTCCAGGCAGTGGACAATATTGACTCTAGAATAAAATGGGGTTTGCTTAGCACT
This sequence comes from Galbula dea, assembly GCA_013399015.1. Lineage (NCBI taxonomy): Eukaryota > Metazoa > Chordata > Aves > Piciformes > Galbulidae > Galbula > Galbula dea. The sequence goes on from VWZX01001727.1 coordinate 1,347,925, forward strand.
TGCCCCAGGGCACAAGCCTCCCTGCTTTGGAATAAATCACGAAGGCGGGCGATTCCCTGGCACGGGCTGCCCCTCGGGTAGCTAACAGTGTGCCACAGCAGCCCCTCACCAGATACACGGACACAGACCCAGTGAGGGCTCCGTCGCTGCTGTGCATACGGCATGGTCAAAGGCAGCATCCAATCCCCCATGACATGCCATGGGTACTCCACCAGCGTGGACCATTTTTGACAGGATGCAGGTCAACTCTGTGTGCTTCTGGAGGGCAAAGGAAGCCACTAACAAATCAGGCCAAAAATTGGATGTGTCATCTAGGTAGGGATCTTTTGCCACTCTAAGATCAAGTAAAAAAGCTCAAGCTGTGATCTGGAAACACCTTTAAAGAGCTCTGCTTCAACATGGGCAACAGAAAGGCCATTTGAGTTTCAAAGAGGAGCGAAAGATTAACTTTGAAACCACCGAAGCTGATGTCAGTTACTAGTGCCTTCTGGATGCCTTTGGTTAAATGCAGCACTGTATGGCTCCTCCAGCCTCAAGGGAGGCTGAGAAAGGGAACCCTGGTAGCAGCCATTGCGCCAGTAAGGGACACAATAAGCCAGAAAAACAGGCTTTGGGAAGGTGTCTAGCATATAGTCAGGGCAAAGTACTCAAAACTGTCCATACTGGATTTATCCATAAGTAAAGAAAACCTGACCAACCCTGTCTTAACTTCTAAACAAAAGGCAGAGACAGAAACTATTAATTCTGTCCAGTCCTTTAAAGAAGCGGTTATCATCAGGCCTGGTTTTCCACCAAATAATATTTCTACCTCAGGCTACTTGCACCCCTTTTTAGCACTGGCAGCACTTTGCTTACGTGAACATCCAGTCTTCCCTGACGCTTCTGTTGCCAGGACTTGTCAAAACCACGGGAACTACTCTCTCTCCAATGTAAGTTTAACCTCTGCAAGCCATGGGCCTGAAAACCCCAGCCCAGAGACCCAGCTGTGAAAGACTGTCAGTAACACAGATGTCTGCCAGCAAATTACGGCTTGAGACAGCTCAGAGGCTTGGTTCAGCAGGAGACACAGCTCTTAAGATGCCTCACCAGCTACAGTACGTGTTTTACAATGGCTGCTCAGCCATGATGTGCATGGGCTGAGGGTGCAGGAGGGGCAGCTCATGGTCAGTTCCCACCTAAATGGGATTTATTTTAGATACATTCAAACCAGTGGATTTCTCATCCCAGCTGCCACTGCATAGAAAGGAGCAAGGGTCAGAGAGCTGGTGGGAGAAAGGAATGGCTGGTCTCTAAGCAGTTACAGGCAGCCTGGACTAGTGATGCAGCACACATTGCTGGATCAGTGGTTGTCCTAATGCTGTAGGGAAACTTGGCAGCTCTGCTACCACTGTGGGCTGTTAAGACAAAGCCAGTGTGGAAACTTCACATGAGAGGGGAAAAAAAAAAAAGGAAAAAAAAGGGGGAAAAAATAAAAAGGAAAAAAGAAAGAAGCAGCAAAAGCAACAACAAAAAAAGGCCAAATACATTATGACAGACCCAAAGACAATAACCTTTTGTAAGCCAAACAAGCTGTCTAAGCCAAGCCATTGTTGAGAATCTGAAAAGCTCCAAAGCACAGGAGAAGGGTAAAAAAGAAGAAAAAACCCATACAGCTTCTAACAGAAAACACAGAAAATGTCCTGAATGTTAAAATAAAATAGTTCATTTTCCTGAGGAAACATCATAGCAGAGAGAGTTTCACACCCTCTCACTAAACGATTCAGTAATTAAGTGTAAGAGTGGCTGTTTCTTCCTAATATCACTTACACCTCTCTACATGTATGTGTAAATGTCAACACACAGTGAAGTCAGCGACCAAAAAAAGGTTCAGACGTTGAACTTCTGCATTGTAAGTGATAATAGTTTGGCAGTGTTTTAGTGCATCGAGCTCTGGCTGGCCAAAGCCCCATCTGATGTTTTCTAGAAAAGGAATATATATGCTAATTTATTCTCCATGATAGATATTGTCCTTAGAAACAAATGCAGAACAGACGTCCTTGGCTGCTGTGTCCTGATGCATCAGTTAAATCTAGGAATTAGAAAGCGAAGAAAAAAGAAGCAAAACCCTTGAAGTGGAAAATGACCACTGTGAAACACCAGCCACCTCAAACCATCACCTCTGAGGGCCACCAAGTTTGAAATCTAACATCTTGTCCACAATCTCAACCATTAAACTTGACCTAGACTTTTGGATAAATAGAAACAGATTGCTTCTCCTCTGCTGAGGAGATCGCTGCACACAGTGGAAAACAAGACTCCCTTGGCAAACACCCTGCAAAAAGAAATGGATCCTTATTTAGGAGGGCTCTGATTTAGACAAATGTATGGCAATAGAGCAATTTCCTCACCATTTTATTGTCCTGAGGCAAACAAACAAAGAAAGAACTGATGTACTAGCTGTGGAATAAGGAGCAGCTAAAAGATTCCGATTCTCTTATTCAGGATAATAATGTAACCCCCATTTTCCACTTGTAGCCGGAAGTCAAAAGGAACAGCAGGGAGAGGTAGCCTCATCACAGCCTCCACATGCTTTTGCTTGGCACAAGAACTTTTTCTGGGATAACACTGAGGTGAATTCAGACATGAATGTTCAAGTCACATTTTAAGCATTTATTCTGGAATAACTGCTTACAGCTAGGCATATTTGTGCTAAATTGGTGGCAACTTTTGCATTGACTATATTAGAATCTGTAACTGGATCAACATGTGTCCTCCACTTCAGGAAAGTCAGAGAAATCAACAGGGAAGCTGACTCTTTTCTCTCCCCTGCCATATTACAGAGTTAGAGTTCAAACACCACTACTGAAAAACTCATTGAATCAAATCTGCCATTCATTTAGACTTACTCAAGCTCTTCTGCCTTACTCATTATTCTACATTCAAATTTTGCTTTCCTTCTTATTCATCTTCCTTCTAATGCCAAACAGTATTAGACATTCAATAACCATTTTGAATAAGGTGAAGTGTTGTGCACAGGTTCAAAAATGATACACAAACTGACACACGAAATTCTCTTTTCATTTAATTTTTAAACATTCCTACCCTGTATGCATCCCAACATTCTGCTGGTGATTTTTACTGGAAAAAATAAAAGTAAGGAGAACTTCCACTGAGCCTTCTGACATAGCTCTCAAGTCATTTGGAACCTCTAGTGTACACAACTAATTATTTTTACCTGTTCATGCTTTACTTGGTATTTATCAACAGCAAATTTGATCACTATGATGTCCATTCAAGTAAATCACTTAATTCTTCACAGTTTCTCATGGCCTTTCTTATTTAATGTGGAAAGAGCTGCGGTGTCACCTGCCAATGCTGCAACTTCAACCATTCTAACCTCCTTTTCTTTCCAGACAGCTAAACAACTGTGAAAACACAAAACAACTCCCATGAACCTGAAGAGACTCTCTTTGCATTCCAAACATGATGAATGAATTCTGCTCTTACCCTCCTCTCAGGAAGTTCTTGGCCCATGATTCTTCTGTAGCTGTCCTCCAAGTCAGAAAGTTATAAGTGTTTTTTTGGTTTTTTTTTTTGAGTTTCTCCTCTTCTCCCCACCCCCAAGTATCATCTCACATCTTGAAAAAGAGTTTTTGGAAGTCTACATGAAGCCATTCTTTACTGATGTCTTCAGAGACATCTGGGAGTTTAATAAGAAAACTCCCCTTTGCAGAAATTGGGAGAGTGTCTCACGATCTTCCAAATGTTTTGCTCTTTAAGTCCTCAGTTGATCCAATGTTCTCATCCTGTTCCTATTCTTTTGCTTATGCCTGTAGCCTCTTTACAATGTGAAGTCATCATTCTCAGGGTGAGACTGCATATTCTACTAGCAGCTGTTCAAGACGATGGACAAAGATGGCTATTCCCAGACTAACATGTCCTGCACACACACTCCTAATAACATTCAACTTAAATCATTATTCTACCATTAAAACATCATCGTATTTATGATCTACAAAGCACAGGACAAATCAGAAGCACGTGGGGTTGTTGTTGCATGTGAGCATCAAAACCTCCAAACCTACAAGAGTTCAGGCCTTCTTACCCGCCTCCATTCCTTCCCTTTCTGAAAGAACATTTGCTAAGGATGCTAAAACACAAACGGCATGGAAATGAAGACCATTTGCATATATAGGGCCTCTGCCTTTATAGGTCTCACACAGATCCCACAACAACAAGGATTCTCTAAGTGAGTGGGAGTCGCTTGAGAAGGAGCCTCTTGAACCAACACAAAACAATGAAGACATTTAGCCAAAGACAAAAAACTCATCATTCTTCCTGTCTTCGCTTCATTAAGTCAATGTTGTTCATTCAAGCCTTTTCATTTTAGGCTGGCTATAACTGTTATTCAGACAGGCCTGTCTCTAAAACAATTCCTTAAGGGTTACCTAAATCAGGGGTCAGCCGTACTAGAGTATGGGAAGCATCTCTTCCCTTCTGGATGTTTTCCTCAGCATGCACAGGCATGATGCCCCACTGATCCAGATTCTATAAAAAGCTACTTCCAAGATAGGAAAGTTGTTCAACTTTCAGGGAGTTCCCCTGGCATATCTTCCCCTTTATGTGTCTGCTCCACTTTCACTGTTCAGATGATAAAATGAACCAGGGTCCTGGCTCTGGAGGGTGGTCAACTTATTTAAGATGTTAACTTCTAAAAGAAAAATACATCTGAAATACGGAAATACCTTTCCCTTTAGTATGCAGTCATACACCTCTGTGTTTCATGAGGTTTACACTAATCACAGACATGTACAAAGCAGTCATTAGTTGGGGAAAAGGCTGACCCCGTGCTGAGAAGAACACATTCTTACCAGCCAGTCATGTTGAAGTCACGGTAGAGCATCCTCTTTCCAACTTCCTTGCGCTGCACCCTCCGTGGAAACTCTAAATGTGTGAACTCATTTCCCAGCAAGTGGGGCTGCATGTAAGCCTGTGGGCAGAAACCAAGCCACAGAAACCACATGAACATCATAAAACAAGACATCTATTTTTAATGAGGAAGCATTATCATCCCTTCCCTCTCCTTTCCCACACACATTCCTGCCCCCCCCCTTTTTAAACAAGGAAGATGATGAGTTCTGTTTCAGCAAACAATGTGCACAAACACCCCTTCTGACAGTGTCTGCTGCCCAGCAGCAGTCTTACAGGAGGCAGCCGTCTTGCCCTCCAAATCCTTCACTTCTCCCTGCTCCTCAACATTTGGGAATCCTAAACTATGTCCCATGCACTGACCCTGACAGAGTCTGCAGAGTGTTGTAAAACAGAACACATTTCCTTTGATGGTTGGACTTGATGATCTTAGAGGTCTTCTCCAACCTTAATGATTGTATGATTCCTTTTGGAAGTCAGTGACCTGAGAGAAGGGAATGATCAGAGAACAAGGACCAAGCGGAGACTTGGAGGTGTGCATGTGGAGTGAAGTTCAAAATTCTTGATTCCCAGTTGAACTATGCCAACAACACACATAACCTAATATTATTACCACACTTTGTCACTGTCTCAAGAAAAATGTTTCCTTTTACCTATTCAGTGTGCCGCAGCCCATCACACTCAACACTGCAATAAGCATAAGCTGCAGAGCACTTTAGTTTTCTTGTTTTCTAAAAACTACTTCCTTCATGCAGAATAGACTTTATGAAAAGCAGCAGCAGTTCTGTGTCACAACTGCAACTAATATTTGATGGTCTTAATGTTCAAATGCCACTGCTGCTGTCCTATCTGGTGAGCTGCTCTGCAGATGCTAAGAGGCCCTTTTGCCAGAGCAGTGCCTGAGGCTCATGCTCTCCAGAGCTGACCATACTTGAGAACATTGCGAGGCTTTTTGTCCACTATGCAAATTTGGTTTGAATTTATACACAGATTGCATGACATGATAGGCTAATCCTGAACATACTGTATGTCTTCTTTCTGAAATAAACCACACTCATTTTTCTTTAACATTTACATAAACAAGTCTTCCTCCCTCCCTCCCTGAAGCCATGTTGTGAGCAAGATCTTAAGACAGTCAAATTGGCTAGGGAATTGAAAAAAGTTGCACTTTTTAACCTTTCTGCAGATAACTCTTTTTTTTCCTTATGCAGCCAGTTAAGGCAATAGTCTGTCTTATCTCCAGCAGCAGCTGCCATCAGGGCAGACCAAATGAGCTGGCTTTAGTTTGTAGGTTCATCATAAATCTAGCACTCATCAAAGGTGAGTGGCAGGAAGCAATGGAAGCCCTTATTGATCTACCTGGCAGCTATCATGCAGATAGTTCACAATAAAATATTTCCCGCATTTAAAGGCCGAGCCTGCTCCCACTCAACTTAATAGGAGTTGGATGAAGCTCAGCACACCATAGCGCTAACCTTCCATCAGCTTGTCCCCATTCCCATCACCAGACATCCTTCCAGAAAACACCTTGAGCTCAGCTGAAATGGGGCTGAGGGAGATTGCTGTGTGTAGCCAACAAGATTGGATTCTGCTTTCAAGAGGCAGCTTTCAAGCACACGAGTGTGATCTTGACATTGTGATCCCTTCCTGGAACAGGAGCTCCATCAAATTCTCTCTCTGTGTACAGTTAAGGGAATTACATTTTTTTCCTTCAGTCTACAGTCAGCCAAGGTTTCCGTCACCCCCAGATATTGTTTTCAAGGACCCTCTAATTGGATCACTGTTCCTCATTAAAGAAATGGTTGAGAAGTGCTAGTGACTTTTGAGACATGTAGCAGTATTAGTCCAGATGAGGCTTTTCATACTTCCAGAATTCTGGATTCTTTATTTAAGAGTACATGTAAACTACTTATTTTTTTTTGTTTTCATTCCAGTTGCAAACAAAGATGGAACATCCCTAATGATTTACTTGATGTATTGCTACACACTGACAGCAGAGAGCTGGACTGGGTTTTGGTATTTTTAAAATTCTTTCTAGCCTGTGATATTGTAAACAATGAAGTCAGTCTGCTTACAAAGTGCAATTCAGTCCACTTTGAAAAATGCACAGCCTATCTTGATTAAATCATTACAAACCACTTCTAGCTAAAGACTACTGTCGTCTGCCTACAAAACAAGAAGCCTTATTTAAAGCAAAAAAAACCCCTCACACCTGACATCAAAATGAAGTTATTTAACCTTTGTATTATGAGATTACTTATTAGGCTGGATTACAGGTCCAGAAGATGAAAGTTACAGGCTTTTAGCATTTTTCCCATTGAAAACAAGAATTTCCTTTATTGAAAAGGTAAAGCAATTGGGAGAGACTGCATTTCATAAAGATTTACTCAGATGGAAAGTCTGAGGTCACAAGTGAAATAAGATTAATAAAGCTGGCAGAGCTACCAGTGGACTGCTAATGTTCAAATAAGATTTCTCTTCCGCAGCCAAGCCTCAGTGCTTGATTTACAACCCAGGGATCTTAACTTGATTCTAATATTTTTGGCGTCAGTGAAACAGAGGGAAAAGAGCAATTTGGAAGCTTCTGGTGCCTGTGAACTGAATTTGTATGTGAAGAAACAGGGATTTTTGTTGAGCTTTTTTTTTTTTAAATGTGTTTTTTTTTTTTTACCCCTTTCTTTTTAACAGCTATTTTTTGATGCTTCACCAGTAATTCTACAGAGAGAAGTATGCTCCACTATAAAACTCAGCTGCAACTTCCAGTTTGGTTTGTTGAGGACTGTTCTCCATTTTACCACAAGGCATGACTCTTCTCCCTCTCCATCCCAATCAAACTGTGCTGAGCAGCAGAATCAGAAAACAAATAAGAAGCAATGCTTCAAAAATCTACACATCTTTCAAGTAGGTATACAAGCAGACACCGTGAAATGTCCTCAAATGTTCAAACAAGAAACAAAAATAAGTGAACTGGCTACTAGAATTTCATCTGAGATAAGGCACTGCATTTTCCCTTTTTTCATTTGTTTAGTCTCAATTTGCAAGAACCTCAGACCAGAAACACCCTTCAGAGAATTTTAATTTTAATAAGAAGAGTGACTACTGAACACTTTTATATCCTTCTGAGGTATGTTCAGAAAATATTGTTATTCTGCCTTATGGAACTGGAATATTTTCCATCATTTCTCTTTCAGAAGCTATTACAGTTTTTTGGCATAAATCTGGCATAGTCTGCATCATGTGTTTTTGGTACTCTGCCATCTTATGGTGTATTTTGTGGCTGGATGTATTACATTCAACATTAGTTGTTTAAAATGGAATCTGCTCAAGGAAATATTACTCGCTTTTCTTTCAAAAGACCACTTACTTCCTGCTGCGTTTCCTGGTGATCAGCAAAGCAAACATGAAATTAAGATAAACCTAGACTTACACACTAGTGTGTCTATTTATTTGGTGGCAGGGAACAGTGCACGTATCTTATCATACCTTGATAAGGCTTGTTGATGCCTTTTCCAGCTTCTCCAGTATGCACTGTTCTGGGACTTCACCAGCACTAGTGGTTTCACTCTATTCTGTTTTACTTTCAGAACTGCTGTTTACCCTTATGTCAACTATATGTCACAACTTTATCCTTTTATCATACTGTGCTACTTTTGCCAACATGATGTTCTACTAGATGGGACTACTGCCCACAACAGCACACACAGCACAATGCATCGAAAAGTTTTGCAAATTACTTAGCCATTAATTTATGGACATGTTTGAACCAAAGAGAAATTAAAACTAAAGGAGGTGGGGGTAGAAGGAAAACAGGAAGTGTGAGCCAAATTCCACTTGTGAACACCCACCAGTGGAAGGGAAACAGTATGGTACACTGCACCTTTACAGAAGTCAAAGAACCAAGGGAATATTGGTTGCAAGGCATTTACACCTTACGTTCCAAGAAATGCTGACTGAACAATTGATTGCCTTTTACAATACTCTCACGAGTCCCCTGACACAGAAGTATACCTCTGGCATAAGGCCTGCCTGAAATCTGCAGCTTTATGCTGTCCTAGCACTGTATAAAGAGAGGATGCAGGTTAAAATGGATGGATGATCATGCCTAGAGCTGTTCAAAAGTCAGAAGGAATGGGTAGTCAACTTGTTCTTTTGAGGTTGCCATGCCAGAGACCTATGCCCAAGGCCATTCTTGTATACATGACAATCAGCCTGCACTAAAATGGGAGCTGGATAGGGAAAACATTTGTCTCCCTTTTGTTCTGTTACTCAACCAGTACTAGCTGAAGCATAGATTTGTCTAAGACCAGGCTGGAGGACTCTACATAGAGATGCTCACATGACTTAACAATTCATTATCCTGCAGATTTCTTTGCACATGGAAATGAGTAGCCAGAAAACAGGACCTAAACCAATGTCTTCTGAGGATGAAGCAATCAATAGGCACTAAAGGCAAAGGCAAGTTTCTTTGCCCACTGTGCTAACAGAGTCTACTGCACAGAGAACCAATGCTCAGTAGCCTGCAAGCAGTAAATCCATACCCTCCCTTTGCCTGTGCAGTAACTCCCCCACAGTGAACAGTATCTCTGCATTTACCAAGTAAAATATTAATGATAAAATGATTAAGTCATTTTCTTCCTATTCTGCAGGAAGAACAGTGGAACATGGTTGAAACAAAGAAATCCAGCTGTAACTGCAAATAAGAAAACAAATCCAAAATAAGTAACTTTCAGATAAACAGAAGAGAGATGTTGATGGTTTAATAGACTGATGGCAGAACCTGAGGACAGCCAAGCTGAGTGAGAAAAATTATCTGGAATCTAATCAGCAAGACAGATGCAACCTTTGGGGTGTAATGTTTATATGAACCTTGTAAGAAATTTGGGGTTGTCTTTCATTTTTATTTTTTAAACCAGTAAAAATGTTACTCACAGAATGTTATGTTTGAAATTATCTCTGATTTTGTTTCACGCTCTTGCTGTCTTGCATGCATTTGCTTTGAACATGATACCGATAGCCCTGGCATATTTGTTATGTATAGAATTAAAATAAACAAAGAAAGGTAAAGGAATTTTCCAAAGAAAACAGCAGAAACGCTTTTCAGATCAACTGCTGTTTTCAAATATAACCCAGAAGGACATCAAAAGAGACAAAAATCCCTTTTAGGCAATGCTGTATCTCGTATTTCCTACAGAAGTAGCAGACTCCCTAGATACTAAAGATACCTTTTATTTTAAAGGCAAACAAATTATTTAAAATGTAACTGAACTGTAAATATTTATTAGGTCTCTTTTCTATTTGGTTCTCTGAATACTCTCAAAGCAGTATTTCCACTGAAATTTTCAGCTTCATGCCAGTGAACCTGACTAAAAAAATCAAACACGACAACTGCAGAAACATTTACAATTTTCCTTTAAAACCTTCCAACCTCTTCCTTCAACAGCTGGCTGTTTGCCTAATTTCAAACCACAGTGCTTGGCCCAGGCTGAAGATAAGAGATATCTTAAGACCAGGGAACAACAACTAACCTTGGCCTGTCCACCCCACCTCAGGCAAAGCTGACAGTAAAAATGACTTGGCTTAAGTTTAAACTTCTGAGAGAAAAAGCAGACCAAAAGAAGCACAAAAGAAACCTCTCAGCTATGTTAGAAATGATGACTTGATAAACAGACAAACAACTTCAGCCAATGGACCTGAACATCAATGAAAAACTTAAAAGTTTGCATGAAAAATTACACCATGCATTTTGACTTATGTTTCTTGGGCAGCTTATCAGCCAGTGCAACTTGGTGTATAAAGCATCCCACATGTCCTCAGCTTCTTACCCTGTTCCAGCTTTATGAGTGCTGCTACACCAAATAAAACCAGTCTTTCTTCACCCATCCTATCCTGCAGCAACTAATGCTCACTGAGATCACCTGGATAGCTAACTTTTCCCTGATCAAGATACTACTGGCATGCTATTTGAGAAAATGAATAAAACCCTGCAATACCATTCACACACACACAAAGAGCAGTCTATGGTATTTTATACTGTCACACAGTAGGCACTGGGATGGATTGAAATACCTCTGTGGCTTGTTAGCTCTGAGTTCTCATTATTCAACACCAATGAGCTGCTGAAATTTTGCAGCTGAACAAAGCACAACAGCGCAGCCACACTAATCGATGGCCTTCTCAGAAGAGATAAGATTCCTTTCAGCAGGATTTGCATAACCAGGCTTTTCTTCACATTTGCTGATTGCTAAAAGACATATGTGGTCAGTGACTGGTGTTTGGTGGACATGGGGTCCTTCACTGAGCCACAGTAACTCAGTGGAATGAGTCTGCACCTTAAGATATTACCAGGCAATGTTTGCCATGTGCAGCACCTGATTTGGTCCTCAGACCTCTTACCAGATACTGAAGTCGCTGGCGTTCGGTCTCTGGAGTGAATTCTGAAGACATTGGAATGACTTCGCCATTTCTGATTATTATAGCCCTGTAACAGTAATAAACCATCATCAGTATAGAAAGAAAAATACCCAGAAAACCACAAGGTTCAGTCATACTCTCATTCTCTTCAGAGTCACAGTGAAATAAAGCCATTTCTTTTCTACTGAAGTTGTCAGCAGAACAGGATAATAATTCCTGCACTGCATCCTTTAGGCTGTATAACAAAGTATATTTGTATATGCCAAGTTCATTTCAGAGCTCACAAAAACATTCAAGCAACAAAGGCAAGAGTTATTTCAGTTGATGTCTACAGGGTATACTTATTAAGTGAAATGCAGACACCCAGAGGAGATGCTGCAGAATCACTGATTGTAGAACAACTCTTTGCAGGTTTTAATCCCAGTTGTGGCTGACACTGTCTAAGGTACTGGCTTCAAATGACTCATGCAAGCACTTTCCAATTATTGATTGGTCATATGTCATGTCAGAACATTTCTACTCCAGCAGCAAATGGAAATGGCAAAGTAAATCCTATTTAACACAAATTTAACTAGTTACCTGCCAAAAGACCACAGGTAATGTAAGGGCTACAGATCAGTCAGGAGATTTCACATACACTTCTACAAACAGCAGAGACAAAATTCCCTCAAACATCTGCCTGTTGCTGGTTAACAATCTGCTATGCTGCATACAAAATATGGTCTGATTCTTCCCTGGTGTAATGCCACTGGCTGAAACACAGTCAGAAGGTGTAAAAATTTACCCAGTATTCCTACCGCCCTTTGCCATGATGTATTCACTCACAGAACTGCATTACTTTATCTTCCATTATTTACACAGCTGTAAGTATAGTAACACTTGGTGCTTTTGAGGAGCTGGATGAACTAAGTACCATCCCAAAGATTTTAGTGCCTGCTTTGGAGTTACTTCTCAACCATCAGTAGACTAGTCCAATGTTTGGATAGCAGCAGTGTACCAGCTCTCCTCCTGCATTTGCGTAGAATTTGTTGTAGACAAACCAACCATCGCTTGGATTCTATATGTCCAGCTTCTATATAGTGGGCCCATAAGAATCAGATGAAGTTTACTAAGTCCAAGTGTAAGGTCCTGAATCTGGGTAGGGGCAATCCAAGATATAAGTACAGAAAGAAATGGGGGTCATGATAGATGAAAAGCTAGATATGAGCCAACAATGTATAGTCGCAGCACAGACAGCCAACCATATCCTTGGCTGTATTAGGACAGGCATGACCAGCAGGTCTGGGGAGGTGATCCTGCCTCTCTACTCCTCCCTCGTGAGGCCCCACCTGGAGTACTGCATCCAGTTCTGGGCTCCTCAGCATAAGAAAGATGTGGATCTGTTAGAGTGGGTCCAGAGAAGGGCCACAAAGATGATCAAAGGACTAGAGTACCTCCCCTATGAAGAAAGGCTGAAGGAGTTGGGGTTGTTCAGCCTGGAAAAGAGAAGGCTTTGGGGGGACCTTAGAGCAAGCAGCCTTTCAGTACCTAAAGGGGGATTACAAGATTGAAGGGGAGAGACTTTTCAGCTGGTCAGATTGCAACAGGACAAGGGGGAATGGATACAAGCTGGTGAAGGGGAAAAATAGAATAGAAATTGGAAGGAGGTTCTTTACCAAGAGGGTGGTGAGGCACTGGAACAGGTTGCCCAGAGAGCTTGTGGATGCCCCATCCCTGGCAGTGTTCAAGGCCAGGCTAGATGTGGCCCTGGGCAACCTGGTCAGCCCATGGCAGGGGGGTTGGAGCTAGATGATCTTTAAGGTCCCTTCCAACCTAGGCCATTCTATGATTCTATATGTTTTAAATAGTCTCCTTTCTCTGATCCTTTCATCCTGTTGATGTGATATTTACATGCTAGCTTACTTGTCTTGATAATTTGCTAAATTTACTGGCATTGCTTCTATGTCAAGTATTCTGATGCTATACTGCAATACAACCAACAAATATAAATATGGTAGGCATATGAAGACTGAAAACCTTTACATTCAAAACCAGCCAGGGTACACACCAGCTTTGTAAAAGAAGTGGCACTGTGTAACTTTCCAAGACTTCTGGATGTAACATTGGACTAAAATTGTCTCTGAAAAATCATCTACTACTGCTAGTATGCAAAAGGAAGGAGCATTGTCAAAGAGAAAAGGAACTGTTCACATTTCTGAGATTCATGTAGCAAAGAACAGACAGGTACAGGATGGTGCTACAATGGTAGAGCTGGGAAAAGGCTCTAGTGATGAAAGAAACAGCTTTGTTTCGACAGGTAACAAATTTACTGCTCCAGGATTTCCCGAACTCCCTTGCAAATAATCCTGTGTAGATATTGGAGGTGGCAAGAGTGCAACCTTCATACCAAACACTCCCACTAGCCCTCCAGTGCTACAATTAAAAACAATATTGTGTGCTTGAAACAAGACAGACATGGTAGTTGTAACTTATTTTCTTCAGAGAAATTTGTGCAGATTTTTTGGTATATTTTCTACCTTTTATGGATCTGAATAAAATAAAGGCTTGCAAAAATGAGAGTCCAATTAAAAATAATAAATGTTGCTGAAAATTTTTCTTTCTGATTTCTGAGACAGTAATTTAAACATGCAGTAAGAACTCTACCACCTCTTTACCTTCGCTTTTATTTTTGCTATTCCTAAGGTATTCAGCTTTGAAACAGACTCATCTAGTCAAAGACGGTGGATAGCTTTTCTGACTTTTTCATATGTAATTTGACTCACTTGAGTAGGCCTCAATTTAAGGGGACTGTGGATTTAGTACAGAGTTAAGTACTATGGCAACAGTCTAGACTAGACTGATCAAAAGAGCTCATCAGACACTAACCAAATTTTACACATTAGTTTAAGAGAGTCATAAGGGATCTACTGATCTTTGTTTGTCTGAAAGAGCTAATATGAAACCCACACATTGATATAACTGCTATTCATCAGGCTAATTTTCTAATTATCTTTTGCTTCCCCTTTAATTACCATTTCACAGGAAATCCATATTTTAAAGACCACTCAGACCAGTCTGAGGTTCACCTCTTCCTTTGTGCACACTGACATACTTCCTATATACATTGATAGCTATCATTCTCACTTCTACGGGTAGAATTGGGCCCTGAGGGACTCACATCATATAAAAAGCAATTCGGAGGCGAGTAGGTCAACCTTTCATGGCTCAACTTATTTTCACTAGAAATTGCAGCCACCTGGGATGAAAAAAATAGGGGGGGGGGAAAGAATTAAAGCAATGCTGTTGATACTTGACAAAACAACCTCAGTTTTATGTTTTTCATTAATGTTTTCAGCAGTTGGACTTTATTCAACTTGAAAGTTACAGTTGCTCATAAGAGTCAAATGATTTGATCTGAGGAATTAGACAGCTCTAGATATGACTAACGGGAGGAACGCAGACATACATGTACAGGTCACTGGTCTGTCAGCTGTGGTGGGCTCATTATCCTCTTACCAGGCTCTTTACCTTTCTGCACCAGCTGCTTAGCTGTTTCATGACAGCAAAGGGTATTTCTGACAGCCCAAATAACAAAAATGGACACATTCAGATGGCCATCTCACTGGAAAGGCTGGGTGCGAAAGCCTGGCCTGGGAGCCACCCTGCTCAGTGGGATTTTCCCCCGTGATTGAAGAGGTGCTGAATCAGGCCCTAATTGGGTTTGGAGACTGAACTGCCCTTTCCATGACCTCGCGGTGACAGAGCTGCCAAGCACCGACTGAAGGCTTTTCCCACTGAGCAACCTCCAGAGCCCTGAATTCAATAGCCCAAAGTCAATAACTACTCACAGGGAGGGAGCGTGGCTGATGCAGCAGCCACAAACAGCCCAGCAACTGCTTTTAGAGACCCACTCTATAAGGTCCTGCAGGACAATTAATTTTGACTTTATGCTTCCTAATGGGCTTAAGCAGCAACACGGCGTTACGGGAGCGTTACTGCTTCTGCCACGCATAAAAGATGCATGTACACAATGAAATAGTGCTCTGAAAGCATTTAGCTCCCCATGTATGGTGGAAATATGAATGTATTATTTTATACTAGAATACAGCTGCCCTATTAAACTGTCAGAAATAGCTACATAGGAAGCAAAAAGAACTCGAAGAGATGCAGTGCCCAAAGAGCATCTGATTCTGCCATGTTTAATAGTGACATTTTAATTTCAGTCACACTAGTGAAACACATTATAGCACAGCCACAGGGCGAGCCTGCCAAAAGCAGATGGATGATTCATGTTTGCAAGGAACAAGTATGTCAACACTAACCAAATATTCTCTGATGGCAAGGTTTCTTCAGACCCATACCAATCATTAATTTATAACACCGATGAAGTAGCAATTAAAAAACAAAAGGTTTTTTGACAGGGTAGAAAAACAGCAGTCATAGATCTGCAGCTCTTTTGGTGCATTACCCTCTGCACCTGATGGCTCTGATGCCCTCTCCACACAGCATCATCCACATTGAGCAAACAAAGAGGAGAAACTACTCTTAAGTCTTGAGGCCACAGAGGCCGAAAAGTCACTTATTTTGATCCTTCTAAAAACAAACTATATATTTACACAAATCCTCTCCCTTCTTTTGAGCCCAGCAACCTAACTCGTCACCCACACAAACTACAGGATTGTATTGTGCTTGTGTTTCACAGATACGTGCTTGGCACAGCAAAGCAAGTATGTTCACTAATCTGGAGCTGGTAAGGATTCACAGAAAACAGCAATAGACTGGGAACACAGCTGAAGTAGCCTAAAATGGAAGAAACAATCTAATTTTCTCCCTCTCTTCTGGCCACTTCACTGAGTTCTTTCCAATCCAGAGAAGCCATGCCCTGAACAACTAAATGTGGAGCAAATCATGTGCCAGCACCTTGGTGCATAAGTTGTGACTGGAAGTCACAGCAAATCCTGCATCAGGGTATGTCCACACAGTCACGTGCAAGTGAAATGAAACACCAGGAGCTTAAAAGGCTGCATGTGAATCTACAGAAACTATACATTTAACTTGTGGATTGACATAATGGCATAGTCCACTGTGATCAACCAAATATTCTTTCGAGTATTTCAGCATTCACACAGAACCTTAAGTCTATGATTATTTTCTATATTCAGATTCTATACTTCAAAGCAGTATTTGGTTCTTTAGTATATATTTCCTTTAAAAACATGTAGTGAATGAAGCAACAAAAAGGTAAAAATCTGCCACTGTATTGTGCTGCTGCTCTCACAATCAGGATGCAGCAACAACACTGGCTTAAGGAAAATATCAATATATCAATTGCTTTTGCATTTTTAATATGCTTAAAACAGCCAACTCTCCTGGAATCAAGCAGGGTTTGGGTTTTGTTGTTGTTGTTAGCTTGTTGTTTGTTTTTTTCTTTGTTGTTTTTTTCTCTTTTGTGGAGAACACAGTCAGCTGAGAATTGCCCAGTATTCTTTCTGAGTTTCTTAGGAGAAACAAAGAGAGGGAAAATCATACATTTTAGAGGAAGCTATTGTGGGTTACTCTCATTTAATCACACAGAGAAAGAAACACTTTAGTGAACAAGGTCAAAAGGGTAATTTCACTGCTGTCATGGGTCTACTGGGATTCTGGTGTTCAGAACAGAGAGGCATCTCCTACTGCTAGGAGTATTCAAGGGACACCCTGATTCCATTACACACTTTTCCAGCCAAAAATGACTTGAAACAACATTAAACTGCACATTTCCACAACAGAGGACAAAAATCTGGTAAAGGTGACAAAGAGAGACCATTTGGAAAACCCTTTTTGACAGCCTGTATCAATTCCAAGCCACAGGGAAGATGTATCCATTTTGTCAAAAGGTGTTAAGCATTGTGAATTTGGTACAGATGAAGCAGAAGTGTCTGGCCTGTCTGAAGACGTATTAGAAATGTGTCAATTGAAAAGAAAGAGGGATTAAACTGACAGAAAGAATAAGGCAGAGTTTTATTACATTCAAAGGGGAAGCAAGCAGTAGATTTTAATTAGGTGTGTCACAAAATAGCTAAGGAAAATAAAAGGTAAATCCTAGAAATATGGAATCAGTCTAGATAGGTACTTGTTTACTATGGTAACTAAATACACAAATTTAAAGAAACCGAGGAAATACAATGCTAATGTCTGGTAAGCTTCAAACCAGTTCTGTTTGTTTGCCTTTTCGTAATTGCTAAGTGAAAGTGATTATAAAAAGATTAGAAAAATGTTCTCTCCTCCCTAAATGAAGTACTGGAACTTACAGCTATTACAATTACTGACAGATTTTAATACATTCAGCTCTGGCACTTTGGCTTCCCTTATTATGAACTGCATCACACTCCCTTAGCCCCATGCAGACTCACTGCTTAATGTTTCTTTAGAAACCAGGTGAACAAACACCTCACTGCACTGGTAATAATGATGGAATTACAGAGCAAAGACTTTAAATGATTTCCTTAATTTTATTAAGTAAGGCAGGCCGGGGATAGTGAAACAAACCATTATATAACGTTTAGCTGGCATTAAAACAGGTCCCAGGGATGACATATCACCATAAAACTCAGAAGTGAAAGCAGCAACCCTCAGCAACACCAACGAAAAAAAAACCCTAGCTGCCTCCTACCTGTAATACCCAAGAGATGTTTCAAAAATGCCCTAACTCCTACTCAGCATCACCACCAAGAAGAAAACAAGCAGTAAACCAGGGAGAGGGCAGAGCCAATGAAAATTGCCTCTGTCCTCATTTCCCATCTACTGCCACTCAACAGTCCTGTCCCTTGGTTTCTTCATAGTGTTCAGTGTAAACATCAAGCTTTCCACGGAAATACTCTCACAGACGAAGAGACATTGGGATGATTTTTCTTTCAGACAGACAAAGTCAACCTAAAGAGGGAACATGCTCTCCCTGCTCGTGGCTCTTCTTGTGACAATGTAGCCTCATTGTGTATGCCATAGTTAAAGCAGGCTGCTTGGATACATTCATTCATCATTTGGGAGAATGTCAGCTTCCTCAAGCCAACAAAAGGTGTGAGATCTTGCCTTGGTGAAATATTGCACAAAGGCAGGCTTAGAGTAATTTCCTACAGGAGCGTGCTTTGCTATTTCCTGCAGGAACAATGAAGAACCCTACCAAACTTCTGCTAAGGCTTTTTGCAGACTGCCAACCAAGCTGGCTGCTCCAAGGGTTAACAACACCTCAGCGGCACAAGCACCAAGAGTAGCCTTGCTCCAGCAGGACATCAACGAGGTGTTCCCAGGTATTTCATTCAAAGACCTTTTTACATGTCCTAGCACACGGGACCACCACAGAGCTAAGAATGCTACACCTCCCCTTGTAGCAATATGAGAACTTCCTCCTGCCTCTGAAAATAACCAGGGAAAGAAATTATGAAATCCAGACCCTGCAAGAAACCCTAAAAGTCACCTTTCAGAGGCATCTACAAGCATGTGAGCTGTTCCTGGGCACATGTGTAGAGCTTTGCATTATTTCCTGTTACCTGACTCATTCATACTTAGGTTTCTAACTGCTTATGTAGTGGTTCCAGTGGAGAAGGCCTCTGGGCAAAATGAGGCTCCTGATACACTCTAAAGCCACTATTCTGGTGGTCTCCTTTTACTAAATGAGTTGCATTATTTTTAATAAAGGATCACAAATGAGCAAGTAGAAGCTGTTTCTCAAAGCAAATAATATTTATAGATTTCCACAGGTCTTACTTGTCATCTACACTAGCACGTGAGCCAGTCAGTGTCTTGCTTAATGCCACGAAAAATAATAAAGTCTGAACTTTTAGAACTGATCTCATATTCCATCCCACGTATTCAACTAACAACTTTGTAAACAGCAGTTAAAGGGTCTTTCTGCTCTTGGCAGTCTCCCTCTGCCCTATATAGTGCATCCAACAGTGAGAAGCACTTGGCCATCACCAACACTGTAACTAAATAACTTCAGTCCTTTCTGCATCACTACTCACTCCACAGTTTTAAATTAAATATAAAACTGAGCTTGCACGTTGTCCACAGAGGAGACAGTTTGGAGAAGACACATTGCACAGTCATTTTTGACCCCAGAAACCGTATGCTTCTGGTTCTTGGCGCCTTTCTGGTGGGCTGCAGCTCCATTCCCAGGGGACTTTCCCATGAATTCTTTGCTTTAGTTTAGGTCCTCAAGTGTATTGCTTGGCTGATGCAACCTAAGTATGGAGTTATAACGTTCTGTGATTATTATCAGCTGACTTTTAACAGTTTTTCATTTCAGGGCTAACAATATATTTTCTTCTGTACTACAACCTCATCATTAATAGGATGAACCGGTTACCTGTATGCAATTATTTTGTTTGTTTAATCAGGAAAGTAACTGTTGCTATTGAATCAGTGGTGACTTCATATGTTTACCTATACACTTCTAGCATTGTCTACTCTGGTCCCAGTAGCACTAAACCCAAACTAATAAACTAAACTAAAATGTCTTTAATTATTCGTATTTCCTGTTGTCTTACATCTAAATTCACTGATCTCTCAGAGACTACTTCAGTTGGCTGCTAGGAAGCTATCACAAGCCAGTTTACAGTGAGTTTATAGCAAACCTGCTAGCACATGAAAACTGTCTGCCGTCATTTCCAGTATCCTTAGGATGGAGATTTGTTGCCCTCATGGGATTCATTTTGTCCATGATGATTTCAGTATATTCTTCATTTGAACACAGCTCAGTCCAGGCTTGCAACGATGATATAGTACGTTTCTGTATCATGGCTGAACAACATGCCACCAATTACTCAGGCAATGCAAGGGAAATGAACAAAGTGCAGTCATGGCTCTGTGGCCAGCTTCTGAGTCTCAGGACTGGTATCTGTGGAATCAAAATCTTTTTCTCTGCTGTCCAGGATATCACATTCATCTCCAGGACGAGTTACTATGGCAACTAAACCTGAGCTTAGTAGATGAAGGCATTGCTGTGCAAGTCAGTGTTTACTCTGCCAGTAATATGCTGGGATATGGCTAAACACATAAGATGGAAGAACAGATATTTTCCCCCGCCTTGTGTCTTTGCTCTCTTACCATTAAGGAAGTCAGAGTGACTTTTGGCACCTAAAGCATCACATCTACTTTGATCTCAGCTTTTCTGCTTAATTCAGCAGCAGTTGCAGGATATTGGAACAAGCTGGACTGAGAAGCAAAAGCAGACTGAAAGTCACACTCTCTGCATCAGTGATTTTTTTACCCAAGTATTGCTTCATTCACCCATGAAGAAATGACAAGGGAAGTCCTCCCTAAAAGCCCTAGGACCAAGACTCAAGCTGCACTGTGTAGCTGCTGCTGGGCCTGAATGGCCTGGACTACCTGGCAAGCTCACAGAATGCAGGGGATAAGAAAAGCTTTCCAACACAGTAAAGACTACAGCAGAACTGAAGCATTCACCAAGCAAGCCTGAGGTGCTCCCCCTGGCCTTCCTCCCATAGTACAGATGGGAGCTAGAGGTCCAACGCATCCAGCCTGCTTGGCATGCCTTGGCTCTGGCCCTGTAATGCTGCAATGAAGAACCTGCAGGTGTCAATGGGGTCAGCTACAAAGGCACAGATTAAAAAGATGGTTTTGAGTTTAATGCACTGCACTGGGAGATCTGGGATTCTGGTATATCTGCTTATACCACAAGATGCCTTTATTAGAGGTCACAGGCTCTTTACGTATCAGTAAATTACTCTTAAAAGAGTGATTAAAATTACATCTCAGCAATCTTCACTCATCTTGCCTCAGATGTTATGAGCTCTACAGGCTACACATGCAACATAAATGCAAAGAGGTTATTACAGTGGGAATTCTTCCTTGATCAGTGCTTATATTCACCAACAAAAACAGACGGCAGAGGAATTTTTACTTGCAGTGGTAGCAATCAGCTTTTTTTGTCAGACTTGATTAGCTTCTTTGGATTTTGTTGGGTTTGGTTTTTTACTGAAAACCTAGGAGGATTGAAGTGAATAGAATTCATCACTCCTGAAAACTAGTATCAATGAACTGTAGCTTTCCAGTTTACTGTTATCACTTGAATAGCCAAAATTCCTCTCCTTCCTCACAACCTGGAACAAAAGCACTTCATGGGGACATGATGTCTATGTGGTTGGGACTAAAGACTTAACTGAATGTACCTCTCACCAAAAACTTTTACAATGGTTTCAACACCTGCTAGATTGCCATAGACATTGCTAAGGCATATGTTCTCCCAGGAAAACCAAGAGTTTGGATGCAGGACATTTGTTTTGTCTTCAAAAACCTATGAACATTTTACTGCCAAATTAATAATTTCTGCCAAGTCAGGGCTGGATACGGTGTACCAGTACCCTGGAACTTGTCATCTGGATTGCTAGAACATGCTTTTCCTCATCACTGCACTTTGAGAGCAACAACTTATTTCTGATCCAACAGCTTTTCTCCACACCTCAAAGTGTTTCCTAAAGCGCCTTCAAAAGCTTTATCCAGCACAAAATCCTGCAGTATATAAGGTTGCTGCTATTCCTATGAAACTTGTGCTCCTGCTTCTCCTGGGAAGAGGCCAGGGAGAAGGGGAGAAGTGCATTCTGCAGGCCTGCAAGACAGGCTTCTAAGAAAAAGAAGCAGGTGAAACAAAGAGATGGGACTTGGCCACATCTCCAGAGTGGGACTAAGATGCCATGCTCTTTTCCAACATTTTTGGCTAGGCAGGATCAGACTTCTCCACCTACCAAACGGCAGTTAGTGCAGGAGAATGCGTGTGGAAGAGTCACTTCATTTTGAATTCAGTGTCTGCTTCACTACACAGGCTCTGAGCAGACCAGGGCTTAGGTTATCTATTGCCCTGAAATAATCAAACATCTGTTATTTTCAAGTGATTCCATAAAATAATTAATAATAATCTAAAAAGGCAATGTGCACATAAATTGGCCAAAATACAATCTGTAAGTGTTGATCTCACCTCTTGGGAGGCATCTTTTGAGTATCTGGAGGAACAAGAACTTCAGAGGAGAAAGAGGCATCACTGCAGATTATGTTGTCCCAGGGTAAAAAGGCCTTGTGTGTGTGTGGTTCAGAGATTTGTAGCTCTCTTTGTCCCATCTTTAGGACGAGATGGAAAAAAGAATGCTTTTCCAAATACTGTGCCTGGAGAAGCTTGGTAACTGAAAGTGTCTTTCCTCTAGAGGTATCTAAGTACTAAGTACAAAGCACAGGTCTTGTTTATGCAGACACAGATGTAAGGAGACAGAAAGGACTTAGGCAGACCACTCATCAGGAAAACACCATTTAGATTAGAAGATGGATGGTTAAGAAAATCAGAAAACTAAAGTTTTCCTTGTTTGGTTTAAAAATACTGTAAACTAAACACTAAAGCAAAGTAGCTGTACAACAGTAATATACTAGGACACTGTTTGGTTTCCGTCTTTATACAGTGATAGCACTTCTGGCAAAAATCACCCTGCTGGACTGCCTTGAGGAAGAGGTCAGATACCATGAACCACAGAAATGGGTCAGAATCATCAATTCTGACTTCTCAGAAATTCTATTTAAGCTACAGTGCCAGTCAGCAGATATGTGGCTGTTTCCATGCCTCTCTCATTTACTTCATAAAAGCAGATTAATCCTCCAAATGTGACTTGACACAGAACAAGACAAAGTACAAATGTTGTGAGATTCAACACAAGCAGCAAATCTAGAAAGAACTGAAACAGTAAGCTAAGTAGGATGCAGTTTTCAATTCACTATTTTATTACACTGGGAGAAGTTCGTGTTATTAACACACTCTCCCACATATGGGCACCTGAAGCGTCAGTGAAGCTGCTTAACCTGCATCCACATGGAAACACCACAAAAACATTCACTCAATGAGCTCCTTTTAGTTAACAGTCCCCAATGCCTTAACATTCACTTGACACTTGAAAAAAAGGAGGCAAAAAAAAATCTTTTCTGGACATGAGAATATGTTCAAGCAGAGAGTGAATACACCCTGAAAACATAAGCACAAGGTTGCAAAAGCAAGGAGGCAAAATGATCATAAAAAAAGCTGATGAAACAAAGCTAAAAATCCAGTGACCCTGCAAGCCAGTGAAGCCTCCAAAATATCAGGCTCTTTGCTTTGATCCCTTGTTCTGACAATAAATCAAAAAAGCTCAGGAACCCATTTGCAGATTCAGTGAGTGTTTCAGGGCCTATAGAAAAGTCAAATCAACTTGTGGTGTTCTGCTTCTTATATAACGATAAAAGCACAGCTACCCTACATGGCTCCAAGCACAGCACAAAATGGCAGTGTCTGCAGTCTCTGAGCAGCTTCTTAGCCAGATGATATGAAATCCAGAAGAACGCTTGTGCTGAAGACAGTTAATATGATCATATTGCATTACACTCACTGTAGTGATATTAAGCAAATGTTATGTTGCACGAGGCTATACAAGAATTGGGCAGTAACCACTAAAAACATTAACTTCCTGTTTTACTACTGCTTCATCACGAGCTATAAAACAACATCTTAATAAAGAGCATAAAACTAAAAAGAGCTAAGAGTAATAAGGCATATTATGGCAGCTTAGAAGTAAAAGTCACTTTAGCAATATAAAATTGAACAACACTATTTGAAAGAATGAGCAGATAAGATTTACTATTCCTTACTAAAAAAAAAAAAAGAATAATAAAAAAGCAGCTATCCTGAGAGCCCGGCCTAGTTACCACAGTCTATATGTCAAAGTGGTATGCAAAGCACAGCACCTCAAGGCTCACCAGAAAAGCACTATATATTGGATAGCTGACATTACCAGACTCAAATTAGATAACCTTGCATGGACAATGCTAACGAGTGAGAGGAAGAAAGAGAAACATTGGAAAAAGTTTTAGCCAATATTCAGACGTGAATTTTGACTGCACAAGTATGTGTATTTATGGTAGAGTCCAAGAATGATCACACAAGCCATTAGAGAATGAAAGTGGCTTCCTCCAAGTTGTTTTTATCAAGCTCTGAATACATCACCTCATTTTTAGTAGGGTTCTGGTATCATGTGCAGTTAACGTGTAATTATTACAGAACTGTGATTGCATCGTTAGCAGAAGTTTAATTATATCATTGACATTAGCAATGCCATAACATCAAGCTCAATAATAGTTCATAACAAAACCTACAATTAGCACAGTTTTTCCTCCATTTTACATCAACCAAAAGTGTTCAGCTTGGAGAAGCCTAATAGTCCATATAGAAGTGAGCTAGGGCTGAACCTGAAAGGACTGCTGGCTGGTAATTTAGTAATATGGTAATTAAAGTCCTTTCATGATGTAATTACACGTCAACTACAAAAGGACAGCTGCTATACAACACTGCCAGGGTACGTGGCATGAAATGATTAGATTTGAGAAGCTTTGGTGGTTAAACTGAATACCACAGACATACGTCTGAGGTATAGCTGGCACTGCATGGCAGTTTATTATTCAAGTCTCACACTTGGTGTTTCCGTAGTCTCATTGTAATAGTAACAGTTTGTTATATGTACCTTGGTCCTGTGACAGCAGAAGCTGTTCAAAACTCACCTTTAAAAGCTTCTGCTGTTTTGAAGTCGCCTGGAATTAAGAGACTTAACCTTCTTTGGGGCAGAGGCAGAACAAGTGAGGTTTGCATGAACCCGAAGTGTTAACTTCCTATCCCTTCAGCACAAAACCTCCACTCTCAGACTCTAGTCTGTGGGAAATGCAGCTTGATTTATTTGTAGGATTTTTCCAGTGGGGGAGCGGAGAGGGAGGACAGAGAAGAGGCACAAATGAGTAGTTGAACGCAAAGAAACTAAAGCTCGACTGAAGAACTGAAGGTTTCAGCATCTAGTTCCAACAGCAACAAGCACAAGTCCCCTGTTTGGGTGAAAAAACAAAGCCTGCCCTTCTTCTCAAGAGTAGACAAACATTTTTTTAAAGTAGTTACCTTATTGTATTTCTCACCACCTTCATTTGTATCTGTACAAACTGTGAAGCTGACCTTGCAAGGCATGAGACAGCAAAAAGGAACATATTTTTTCAACTAACACAAATGAAACTTCTTGGCTACGTGACTGAGCTCTTAAAAATATAGGAAAGCAGTGTGCACCCTGGCAGCAGGCAGACAACCTCAGAGCTGTTTTTCTAGTCCTGAAATGTCCTTTTAGTGATGAGAGGCAACTTATATGTTTTGCAATAGCTGTTTTTCTCCCTTTCTGAAACATAGGAAGCAGGGATTTGGTGGGTGAGAGGCCCAGATCAAGTGATTTTCTACACTTCAAAGCTCTTATTTTCTTGAGCTATGAAAATCTAGACGTGGGCTTATTTAAAAGTGAAAGATTTTCAGAACCCAGAGAACTCTCCTCAGCATGAGGAAGGCGTCTGTGATGTTCACTTGGAAAGTGCAAAACCAAATTATTTTGGATCTGGAAGGACCCTATTACCTACAAGACGCTAGGAATGAGTAAAAAATTAGGAGTTCTGGTTCAAACTAGATCCAGCATTGCTAATGGCCTCCTTCTAATTTTTGCTCTTTTCCTGCTTTTCTGAAGAGATGTTTTGATGGGTTTGATGAAAATTCAAAGCCTATTTAAGTTTTAGTGGCTTTAACTACAGCGGACACTTGGGTTAATTCAAGATCACCATCAACAAGTTTCTTCTCACTGGCTGTCAGAGGCTGCAGTGGAGTTGAGTCTGCTCTTGGGAAGCAGATGAGGAATCCTAGGGGAACTGAAAGCAGCCAGTCATTTAAGAACAAAGATCTCAACTACTCAGAAGTAGGTCCTGCATGGCCATTTTACACAGCACACTCCTAAGAGACAAAAAAAGCAATTTAGCCAACCTAATGGAAGAGATTCTATTGTACTTCAAGTACAATAGCACAGGAAAACATGATTATTTCTCAATTAATGGCAAAAGAGGTAAAATTTAGTGCAGCTAGTGGTTCTAATAACTAGACAGGTGGTCTACTCAGACATGTTTGCAGCTCTGTGAGGACTCATTTGACATTTGATGTGAAA
The DNA here is from genome assembly GCA_013399015.1 of Galbula dea. Classification (NCBI taxonomy): domain Eukaryota; kingdom Metazoa; phylum Chordata; class Aves; order Piciformes; family Galbulidae; genus Galbula; species Galbula dea. Next base: position 1,374,243 of record VWZX01001727.1, read on the forward strand.
AAGATTCAAACATGTCACTTGTCAAGAGGAATTGGGTGAGCAATTTGCAACATAAACAGCAAATTCAGCGTATTAAGAACAATCACTAACTTCATGCACAAAAGACTTATCTGACTTCCTACACAGTTTAAGGCATCAAAAGGCAATAAAAATGTTAGGTTTAAACTACAAAACATTTTGCAGTTGACTGCTCTCTGTAAATACATTGTGCAAACACAGTACAAACACAAACTGCGCGAGCACAAACCTGAAACACAAATGCGTAACTGCGGAAGTCTTTACCCAAAGACAACATGGTTCAGTACCTCTGCAAACTTCAATTTCTCAGCTAGTAACTAAAAGAACACAACAGCCATCTGTATCATGTGGGGAACTATTCTCCCTGGCCTGTTTATGCAGAGCATTGCCAAAAGAAACACGTGAAGTCGCAAGAACAGCCTCATTATCTCTCTCTGGTGGTGGTATGGGCAAAGAGTGAGAGAGAGGAGAACGTATGTGATTTCTCCTATGCTCCTCGCTTTAGATAAATCAGAAGACAAAGCTTCTTGACAATTCTTCAAGCACCCAACATCTAAACATAACAAAGCAACAACTTCTGAACAAGAGCATTCAGTTCTGAGAAATGGACAAGCACATGAGCTAGAACAGGACACAGTAAAAATCCTTACCTGTGACAGTCCCTCTCCCTCCCCTCCTCACTGTTGCAGGAATAGCAGTCATTTGCTTTACAGATTATTACCTTAAATTATAGCAAAATGTGAGAGCCAGCTGGCCTTCCAAGACTAATGCTGAAGACCTGAGACACAGGACTTCCTACTGAACCGGTCCAGCACCTGCTGTTTCAGATGCACTATGTCAGTGTTCAACACACAATTCTACTACACACCCATCTCTTCTATTTCAATGGTTCTTCAGCACCTTTCCACTTCTCTGCAACCATCAAGTCATTCAGAAACTGCTACAGGGAGAGAAGTGTTGCCATTCTCCCTGACTGCAACCACCACTCAACAAGATACTTGAAGCCTATCACTGCCATTTGCATTAATTTCCGTGAGAATCATTGTGTCCAGCCAAGAAACAGAATCCTCTTGTGATACTGTTTGCAACTAAGGAATGTGGTAACACCAGATCTGAGGAGTTAGGGTTGAAGAAATAGTTGTAGAGATACCACACTTACCTGCTATCACCAGCATTTGCCACATAAAGCTTCCCCAATAAATAAACCACCACAAGGGCTGTGCAGCCACCAGAAATATTATACACGGTCCTCTCTCGTTCTATTTGCAAATCCTGTGAGAAAAGAGAACAAGTTATAAAGACAACATTTCAATTAGTGGTTTAGAATGAAGATTCCCCCGCAAAAAAAAAAAGAGAGTCTTTTTTAGACTGCATGTCCCACTGGCTTTCTTTACTGTTGCAGCTATGCTCACACGGTCAGGGAGAAAAATCAAAAGTTGAGGAGTGCCTAGTACTTATGACACAAAGATGTTTGGGAAAAATCAGGACAGGAGATTATAAGACATCAGGCAACAAAGAATAAATGGAAACTCTGAGGGATGCAAGGGAATTTGTCACAGAAAAAACACAATGAATGCAAAGATAAATGTAGCTTAACAGCAGGTATCTGGTGGTATAACTGAAGAGTGCTTTACATAGACAGCAAATAATTAATGAGCTCTCCAAAAGGGACACTAGGATTGAAAAGTGCATACCTTTACAACAGCATCAAGACACTCATGCCACAGGGTTGCCCTTCAGAAACACTGGGAATGGGTGGACACTAAACTTATTAAGGGGACAGGGAGGTAGAAGGTCAGTAGAACAGTATTTACTTAAAAAAACCTAAGCATTCACAGACTTTTTAGGATGATCCACGGTATTTAACCCTGTGTCTCATGTCACACTGCTTTGGTGAGGTCTTGAAAAGACTTAATTTTTATGCATGTGGACAGGCCCAAATTTGAGGAGGTATGTACCTACTCAAACAGTTCTTCCTGTGTTTAGCTTCTGATTCTGAGTGCAAGAATTATTACATATAATACAAATGGAGAACAAAAATCTCACATGTCACCAACAATCAGTGAAGCCCAAGAATGAAAAAAACCCCCATAAATACAGACATATATATACACACAGAGATATATAGTCCCAGGAAAGTTTTGGAGAACATAAAAGACAAATAAATAAACTATTTATGAGTACTCAATACATTTTAAACAAAACCTGAAATATATGCCAGTGGATTAATTCTGCTGCCTTTTAGTTTAGTTTGAGGTAGTAACACAGCATGTTACAAATTACCAACCTCCTCTATGTCCAGAAAAAAATCCAATTTCAAACTGGTTTTTCCTGGTAATATTAGATTCAAACAGGGAGCTTCATTTAATATTTCTATTGCAAGCACTGCTAGATCTTTTCAGCTAAACCCTGCCTAATTGTATGTGTTTTTTATTATGAATATATTTGTTTGCTTCTGTGCGCGTGCAGAGCTATACTTCAGCCACGTTTATATCTGCACTGAGCAACAATCAACTCAAATTGTCCATGCCTTGGGGTATGGGATTTAGAGCTTTATTTTAGCGCTAAATTTATCTGAGGAAAAGCACCACAACAAATGCAAACCATGACAGCTGCAATTTGATTGAAAATCTGCAGAGCTGGAGAAGGCCAGAGACTGCATTGTGTTTCCTACAAATTTCAAGAGAGGGAGGTGACTCGGGGCAGGGATGCTCAGCAGCGCTCGGCCGCTGTTCGAGCAGGGTGGCCAGAGGTGTCTGTCACAAATAATGTGCCTCCTCACTGGCTGGTGTACGTAGGGCCCCATCCCATTTGTGCCATGAATACATCAAGAAACACGCAGTGCTGTCCGACAAGGCCATCCTCTGCTGCACACAGGAACTGCACTCTGCTACCGCAGAGAAATGGGTTTTGCTGCTGGCTCTAACCCCATGCTGTCACTGCCTTGGGGTTTTCCTTTCTCTCTCTCTCTCTTTTTTTTTTGTTTTGTTTTTTTTTTCCTTTGTGGGGTTGTGGTAGAGGAGGACCAGGAGGAAAATACCTCCAAGGTAAAAACCAGATCACAGAGAACCTTTGGTCACAGACATGGGCCTGTTATAAATGCCTCTTTATCTAATCTTGCCATAGAGAAGCAGATTTTTCCTCCCCATGGTTTCTATATATTTTTAAATTAAGCTGAAAAGAACAGTTCAAAGGAAGCAGACGTTTCTAACCATCAAAATAATTTAAACTTACAAACGCTACAGTGGATTTTCCAGACACTGTCAGGAATTTTAAAAGACCTTCATCTCTGCAGTTCAGAGAATCCTCTGAGACCTTCAAACAATGTACAATTCCTCACCTGGTTTCAGCTCTGTCATACATACACTTCGCAAGTGCTGGAATACATAAATTAAAATTTATTTCTTTCAATAAGCAGAATTCAGAAGCATCTGTTATAGGAGACAAGAAGGATAATCCTTAGGGCCTTATTTTCAGAATTTCTTTGACTTAAACCAGATCTGTGTACTGGATTTTTTCAAATCATTGCTGCTCATGGGTTCTTCCATCTAGTTGTTGTTGAGAACTTGAATTTACTACCATGACGTGCCAGAGTATATTCAGTGCCATGTTTAATTTGGGGGGGAGGGAAGGACAAGAATGTTTTCCAACAGCTAAACAAGATTTGAGGGGGAAAAATAAACCAAAATAAAATAAAGCCCACCAATCCCACTAACTCATTCTGATGCAGAGACAGTGTTTTTTAATTAAATACTTTATAACAGTGCTATTGGGAAAGCAGCACAGCACAAACAGGGTCAGAAAGCCCAAAATACATCTGCAGTCTTTACAGTTATAGAGGACTCATTCTAGACAAAGTCTGACGGTATAGAGAGCTTTGCTCCTTTTCTATCTGGAAAAAAGAAAAAAAATCAGAGCAAATCTTTTCTTTCCCCTCCTCTTCGGTAGTATGCAGCTCATGCCCATGTAGCAATTTGCATGTAGGGGAAGAGCTGAGCAATGCTCTGGACAGAAGATACATAGGTCAATGTGTGCCACTCAGACCCTGACAAAAAAAAAACCCCAAAACCAAAGGGTTTCTATAACCTCTCTTCAAAAGGCTATCATTTAAGGCCAAGGAAGTGGCTAACTTAGCCTGGGCTCTGCCCATCTTTTCAGGACACGTGTTGTAGTGGTGGGTAGGAGCAGGGCACCCACCAGGGTGGGTTTGGATGTCTGGGGTGGTTGTTTGTGTCTGGGGCTATGATGGGGGTCTCCTGGGGCTTCGGGGTGTCCTGGTCCCTCCTCCCCGCGTGAGGGAACATAGGGAGGATGGAGCAAAGCCTGCAGGTGACACCGAGAAGTGTCACAGGATAGGTTTCCTGAGTGGGATACAGCTAGCGAGGGTCACTTTCAACACAAAGGCAGAAGCTGCCCGAGGACGCGGCTGACCACTTCGGTCTCGCCAGGGCCTGCCTCGCTGAGACTCAGACCTGGGCCTCCCGGGTAAAAATCACGCTAATTAATAATATCTTCCGAAAAAAAGGAGGAAGATTACGTCACGAAGCCGTTAACCCCCGGCTCTGCAGGACGCTCCCGGAGCCCCGACGGCGGCTTGCTCGTGCCACCTCGTGGAGACCCTGCGGAGCGGCCAGGCGTAGCCGAGCCGAGCCGCCAGCGGCGGCTCCCGGGGGCCGCAGCTTTTCCTTCAGTCTTGTCGCGACCCCACGCGTGTTGGGGCCTTCGCTGCCGGCAGCCCCAGCCCGGCGGGCTCCTGTCCGCAGGCCGCCGGAACGGAGCCGGTGCAGGCGCTGCAGAGGAGAGAGCATGATGGCGGCACCAAAAGTGAATGCAAGTTACACCCGACGCTGTGTTAGAAATGTTGAGGGCCTTGCAAATAGAGCTAGGTGCATTCAAATTTCAGTATCAGCATCAGACCACATTAGCATTGAGCAACCACAACTAAAATAACTATTTTTCATCTATAGCCGTCCTCCAGGATCTCAGTCTTGCAGTGACAGAAAGCAGTCATACTCCCTACACATACAGTATTGGGTATCTATCTAATTTTTTCTTTCTTTTTTTTTTTTTTATAAATCATGTTTTAGAAGGCATAAAGACAAACTCCTGAATCTGCTTTACGTTTGCCGGAAAGGCATTAAAATGCCTATAACACTGTTTCAACCCTTCCCATTTTTACTGGCTATTTAATCAGAGGAAGCTTTTCAGAAGGAAAACTGTACAACAGATGCTGTGCTCTCAAGACTGTTCAAATTAAAATGGCAGCAGTCTTCCTAAAGCACCTGCCTAGATTTCATCTGAGTCAAACTAACTCAATCAAGAAGAAAAATCGTGATATAATGTATACAAACCTATACCTTCCAATAAATCATATGGACTAGTTCTGTGCCATTTTTCCCACCCAAAATTAAACAGTTCGGTGTAGAATAGGTGCTCTCTCCCCCAATCTTTCTTTAAAATACATACTACATCACAGACGTGTACAAGGTTAAGTACAAGAAAGGGATTACAGAACAGCACTTTGAAACACCCCTCCTGGCTCCCTAGAACTGAATCTTTAAATAAATGCATCTCTTAAAACTCAAGAGATGAAAATTAGAGGATTTGAGTTATGATACCTTCAGAACCTGAGTTTATTTCCTTTTAATTGGAATAATTGTGACTACTGACAATTGCTGATACTGAGCATTTTTTGTTTAAAACAGAACAGTAAATTATCTGAGAACACAGTACAAAGTTGCTCACCCCAGTTTCAACACAATCAGAGAACACTACCTAAAAGTACTTTAGTAAGGGGACAGCTTAGGAGTTAAATTTCTAAGGTAGGCAATGACTTGGTCTGTGTCAGCTTTCCACAGTGTTTTACCTTAGGGAGCTCTAAGACAATCACTGTCCATAGGAAATCACACCCAATAAGGGAAAAATAATTCTAAGTAGCCTTTCAAAAGGTATAAATTGCATTTTATTTGACATTTGAGGCCAAAACAAGATGAGCTTAACTAGAATTCAAAAGGTACTTGGGACAAAAAGTAATGGTATGCCAAATGCTCCTCAAAAAAGGGACAGAACCACCATTAGTTAAACCTGTAAGGTTATGCTGTTAAAAAAAGTCTCTGTATCTGCTCAGCAATTTCATCAGGTTCAAAAGACTCCTTTGCAGTGGTGGGTTTCAGGAAACACCACGATGAAGTCCGCCTATATGTCCAGAAAACATAAGCTTTCACCACATGCCAGGTAAAATGATACAGGCTGCTGGCCAAATCCTTGTACATTATGCATGTTTCAACTTCACTGACCTAACTCTAAACCATCCATGTCGTTCCAAGTACAAAAGAGGGTTGAATAAACAACGTGCTGTGGAAGAGGCCCAAAATCTCCACTGAAAGACTACCAGGAGTATAAAGTGGCAGGAAGTTAGACAGAGGTAGGAGGAAGATCAATCACTGCAAGCATAGATGAGACTCAGGAGTGTTGATCTTATGAACCATTCCCTTACAGGGACAAAAGGAAATACTCTTTTTGTCTAAACCAATTATGAGCACAGGACTCCCCAAAGAGCTTAAAGTAGATATAATTATCTATTGCATTTCTTAATCTGTTTTTTTTTTTTAAGACTTCTTTTTAATGTAAAACTTGATGCTGAAACGATATTGCATTTGGCAGACACAGAGTTCATTTATATAGCAAAGACAGACAATGAACTTCAGACCTCTGATAAAGAGCAGAAGTGGGAATTAAAGTATCTGATCTGCAGCATATGAACAAAGGCACAGGGAGGAAAATAAAATATTCTCTAAACTTCAGTTTAGAAAAAGGGAGGACAGATTACTATGCCCTGTACATGGAATAGCCAGACACTGTATCTGTAGGGAGTTATCCAGTTTCTGCATCTCTCCATAAAAGCCCTCCTAAGCAGTTAGGTGCGTGTACATGGGCCGAGATGGTCTTGTTTGTGAACACTTACCAGAGAACTGCGTGAACTTAAAAAGCAGGGCAGTAACACCAATGGGTAATGCACATGCTGCTTCCATAATAAAGGTAGACTCCTTGAAATGACCCTTCTTTAGCTCTCTTACCTTTGCTTTCCAGTCCCATGAAACTCCCACTTCTCATCTCTCCTGCACTTGGAACCAGTTTCAACAGGAGAGAGAGTCATGTCACGCACTCAGAGTCTGGAGCTCTTCTGCCCTGATAATTGCCCCAACTGAAGCATGAAATTGGTGTCCCTCTCTTAAGCATGCTCTGAACCCACTGGGGTGCAGTGGATGGGTAGTGTCATCTTTTCCCCTCTTTCTTGACAAAGAAAGGAACAAGTTAGCTCTCTTTCTGAAAATGGCATACTTAACTGACAGGAGATTTTCATGTGTCCTTCTCTTTCCTTCCAGCTAGCAGAAACTGAGCTCACTAGCTACAGTGCATAAATCTGCTCACATGCCCTATGCTGAATGATGCCTAAGTCACAGCTGTGGATACTGCTCCGGAACCTACCCACCTAAAAGTCCAAACCCAGTTGGTGGTTTGTTTGCCTGCACCTCCCTGGGGAGAAAGGACAATCCAACAAGATAACTGCTACTCAGAATTCACAGTGAAGCACTACTTTGTTTTAACAACTGTAGTCTCTAATTAGATCCATGTACTAAACAAAATTCACATGTATCAGGAAAAACAATGATTTAATACTTCTCTTCAGAAAACAAATAAAACCTCTGGGAAACATTCATTAGTTCAAAAACCTTCTCCTCAAATAAGAGGTTTTTCTAAAAATAGCAACAACAAATTAAAAAAGGAAGAAAAAGGACAGGATCAGATCTCCCAAGACCTGATCCACATGTAGTCACTGGCAGGCCAAGCCTCTTCTCTGCCTGGCAAGAATTATTTTTAATAACATAGAGAAGTGAACAGGGAAGATGCAGAGCAGCTATGTCACTTACAAAAGAGAAAAAACAGCCTTCCATAGGGAAACTGATGGACATTCAGTTTCCATAGGGTCATGATTTTGTCCCAGTTTTTCAAGCTGTACACACAAGTAGGTGATAGGAACATACTTCATGCCCAAATCCACCCCCACCTTGCCCCAGTCAAGAGCTGTGCACACGCTCTACAGTTACTACTGTACTTTATGAGCCACTCCAACATTAATGTGAACTAAAGGTCACTGCATCAAGGATGCTGCCCCTCAACTCTGTTCCTGAGAACGACCTTTTATAATCTATTTATGTAGCTGTGGGCAACATGAACAAAGCATGTTGGCAGTGCAAAGAATACTAAGAGCCTTTGCTGCTGCTCTGGTAGGGCAATGAGGCTTTGTAAAGTGCAAGCCCATATACACAGCCTTATGATAACAGCCAATGCTGAAATCTGACACTGTGAGATGATACCAAGTTTTATCTTAAAAAAGTAGAGGAAAACAAGAAAGAAAAATGAAAAAAGAAAATAAGCACCAAGCTTCTAAGAGTCAAGTAATTGACAAATGTGCATGGGACTTAAAATGGAGCTCCTGCCTGGATGTACCAGCTAAGCTGTTGAGACACTTAAAATAATTCTGTCCGCACCAAGATGGTGTTTAAGTAGGGGAAGAAGAAAATGAAGTGCAAAAATCCCTAAACATTCATCTTCTACAAGCCTTATATCTCATCAATGTATACAACAAGGACTTCAGAGCCTGGAGATGTACATACCATTTCCCTGAATGCACTTTCTATGGCCCCAATAACCAGGCACTCATGTGGGATCTTCTTCTCAGTGAAGAAGCGTGTTGGAGGTGTGCTGGGTGAGCCTGGGGCCCCCACACCACCACGCAGGGAAGCTGCCCGTGTCAGTGTCCTGCTGTTGGTGGCTGGGTTGTCGGGCTCCTCTCCCAGGCAGGTGGGTGGTAGGACAGCCGTGTTCCTCAAGATGTCCACGATCTCCTGCAGCTGCTCCACAATATGGTGCTGCAGCAGTTTGGAAGCAACCACAGCTGCCCCTGACCCAGCGTGTCCATCAAACAGGGACCAGTAGTAGAGGTTGATTCCATCTGTGTCCTGGAGAAGCAGGAGGGGAATAAAGCAAAGAAAGAGAGATGGTCACTGTTACATAGCCACAGGCAAGGTGACGGAGTAGCTGGTGGCACAGGGGCAGCAGATAAAACACAGGTAAGTTTTCCAGAGGTAACCTTCTTTCTGAAATTGAGACATACCCAGTGTGTTAGTACAGCTGTGGCAGGAAGAAAAAATGCTTAACTTCTGCCACACCCATACACCATTTTTTTTTACTTTCCTTAACCCTTTAAAAAAAAACAAAAAAAAAGGCTAAGCTTGAAATTTTTCTTACCTTACAGCCATCATAGGGTGTACTGACCAAACATAGCTGCCACTGTGAGACTAAGTTAATACCCTGATGATGGTGTAGATCAGAAGAAAAAAAAAAAAAAGCATTAGAAAGATCACATCACTGACAAGTGATGGACCTACCACCATGGAGACCAAAATTCTACACAAGGCAGCATCTGATACTTCTGTGACAGACATTTTTTTCCATTAAGCAGAAGACAAAGAATCTCAGTTTGAGATCTAGTAACAGGACTTGATCCTCATTTCTATGACTAGTAAGTAAAGTCCATCCATGCTGGCAGATGGGACAGCTCAGGCTTTCTCTGCCTGTGCCAGTCTGGGAACGAGCAGAGGTCCTCGAGGATGTCAGACACAAGTGGGATCAGCTGCATTCCACCTGTTCTAGCCTACATGTTCACTGCCTAGTTCTTCCCAGGCTTCTGAAAAGTTTCCTGTACAGTACTGGAATTAAATACCCTCTGATCAGAAAAGCTGTGCAAGTGTTTTGGTATAGCTCTCAGCACAATAGTAGGCTTTTAGACATTATATCTTAGCTCAACTCCTTGCATGCTGGTGAGCACAACTGTTCTTATACAGGCAGAGTACCTGGATAACTTTTTTTTAAACCTCATTACCATTAATGTATATGTGGTAATGTATATTTTTTTCAGCAGTTATTGATCAATGATGCAGTTTTCAAATATTCCTCCCTTTTTGCTCCACTCAGACTTTGACAAGTCCAAGTCAGCTCCACTTTTGCTCTAATCTGAGCAGAAACTATGTTTTTGTGTTGAGGTGCCCTATCACTCAGATAGGGCCCATTAACCCAGGGCTGGAGGCAGACTAAATTCTTGGCAGCAGAAGCTCTGATCTGCCTGAAAAATAGCAAGGAGCCACACTCTAGACAGCTTCCTTTTTTTTTTTTTTTTTTTTTTNAATTTCACCTCAGAGAAGTATTTAAGGCATAACAATACTTGTGTTTGCATGACAATGTATTTGGTAGCAGCATGTGGAAAGTCTTTCCAGTCTCTCCTTTCCCCTCCATTTCTTCTTTATCCTGCACCTTCTCCCAGCTATGCTGAAACAAGCATTTGTGGGGCTGCCTTGTGAGTCAGATGTGGGTGGACTAATACAGATTTAGAAATAAATCATTTGGCAAGGGACAGGAATCAGGCAGTACTGTTGCAAAACTTCTCATACTAAGAAAGCATAACCTACATCTTACTGCAGTCAAAGAACTTAAAAATTGTATCTGCTTCTTACACTGACTGGTCTGATTTAGGATGACAGACACAATTTATTTTATTCATCCAAACACTGTTCCCAAACACAACAAATCAGCATAGTCTAGGCACCACCTGCATCCCAGCACCTAATGCCCAAAGGACTGCTTACTTCAGACTTACGGACAGGGCTATAAACTGCAGCTCCTTTCACTTTCTGCTGTTCCAGCTGTGCCACAAAGGTGCCAACCACCGGCTGTAGGATATGGCAGATAGGTTGGAGTAAGAACACAATGAACTGTCATTTGCAGATCCAAAAGGCATCATTCATTGTTGCCCTCAGCTACAAAACTCAAAATCTTGTGTAAAATGTCACTTAGCAACTACATAGTCATGCTGTTCAGGGGAGCAGAATTCATTGCTCAATGAGCATTATTCCTTATAACTTACTTTGTTGAAATGCACATTTAAAAGCCTATAAAAATTAATTTTTTTTCAAGCTTATAGCATTGCTGCTGTAGTGAAGTTGAAATATATTCTTAACCAATGCATTAACAATATAGTGATCCATACAGTGGGGAGTTCCTTCAACACCTGGAATTCAGCAGACTATTGTGCACTCAATCTTATTACTGAAATGCTGAGAAAAGGGAGTATTGTCCTACAGTACTGGATTAATTCCCACAGCAAGGATCATACATGACACATCCTATAATGGTGAAAACCCAATAGGTGTATGTATTTCTGAATGTGACTCCTTAGTCAGTCCTACCCACTTACCCAGTCTGGTAAATTCACCAAAAAACCTGCTGTGAAACTTCCCCTTGGAAGGCACGACTGGCAGTTGGGCTCACAATCCCTCCAAGATCACACAACAGTTGGCTATAAAACTCTGCTTAACGGATAACAGGTTTACTGACTGAAAAACCTGTTTGTGAAAATAGATTGCTGTCCATGCAAGCTGTATTTTGCCAACAGCAAGAAGTATCCCAAAGTGAAAGTAGTTCAGCTGACAACTGAAACCATTTATTCAAAATGGCAACATTGTGACTTCTGAGAGTCGTTTATCAAACTACTTCCACTCCTACTATTCTCTTAGGGTTTGGCTCCCTGCTGAAATCCACCTCCTGATGTACCATGCTTCCACAGGTTGTGTCACCATATCATTTGAGAGATGCTACTCCTTTGGAGACATGCTTTTTTTTGAGGGAAAAAGCATAAAGGAATTACACCTCTGATTGAAACGGAAATATTTACCCTTCCACCTAAAGGAAGAAGATATTTTGTCACTGCCCTCTCCCCATTTCCAAACTATAAGAGTTACTCACAATTAAGAGCAAGCTTAACCCCTCCACACACACTGATTTTCTTCAGTTTTCTAAAACAAGTTCCCACCAAAGTCTGTATTAGAGCTTTTAAGAAGATAAAGAACAGTTATTAACACAATTCATTCTCACCATTCCGAGTACAACACCGGGTATGTCCTGTACTGAACAAGCCTCATTTGAACTTGGTAGTCAAATAAGGTGCCATTGGAGACCAGGAAGCTTTGAAACAAATCAGAACAATTGTCTATTGATAAAAAGTGAAATTGAAACATTACTATTTATCTCCTCTAAGCCAATGGGCAGTATAATTAGGACAGAGGAGCTCACATTGGCCTGAGCTGTATTCTTGGGCATTCCCTGTCATGAACACAGCATGGACACATCAGTTGTGGTGATTCTTCTGGAGTTTACTGATATTGTTCTTTTTATACTAGTAATTCTTGAATAGGGGAGTGTTGCTACCAGTTAAGTTCAGACATCTACACTGCACACCTCCAAGATAGTTCTCTAAATTGCCCTTATACTCAGCAGAGAAAAAAACCAAACCAAACCACTTGAACTTGCAGACTATGCTCATCCCATTCCAAGGCAGATTTATTTCTCCCTACCAACTGCAGAAGTACCCTAGATAACTGAGAAGCCTGGATTATAAAAATATGCAGTCAGGGAGATTACTATCACAATGCTGCTCTTATACATGTCCTGTGCACGATGCTCTAGGGCCTTACCTTCAGTTGGGATCTGCAGGCATTACTGTAATCTAAATAAGTCTCCAAAAAATCTGTGTATTCCTATGAATCTTCATTTATTTTTGAACCAGCAAAGACAGTAAACCATGAATAATCTACTAGATGTCTAGAAAAGGAAGAAGAAACAAATTGATTTCCCCTAACCTGAGAATAAAACCAGCACCTTTATTTGAAAGAAATGAATTCTCCAAAACCATACCAATTAGATGAGAATTAAATATATGATGCAAATAAAGCAGCTAACTCAGAGAACAGACAAGGGCTGGCAGTCAGGGCATACAGGCAACACAAAAAGCACAAAAAGGTCCTGACTTTTCCTCCCACAGCTGAGATGATCTCCATAGCCACCAAGCGATTACCTATTTTGCTGGGCATATGCATGGCTGTTCCCTCTCTTTCACATTTGGGAACTTGAACTTCTTCCCAAAAGTACTGACATTCTGCAGACTCTCAAAGAACAAGACATCTATTTTTACTAGCTCTGGTGGTATTCTGTCACAAGCAGTCTTTCAAACCTCAGTCTCCTTTTGTTCTTTTAAGTGGACAGTAGGAGTATGATAGGTCACCACAGTCATTATTTTAGATTTTCTTTCAAAAGATTCAGGTTTAACAACATTATGAACAGCTACCAGATACATGAAGAGTAAACAGATCCTTCACTGCACTGACCTTACAATTCATTTCCAGAATGTACTAGGAAATTTAATAAGCTTCAGGCTCCTCAACAGCTGACCTAGCTTTCAGAAGGGTTCAGCAGTCTCCTGAGTTTTGTAATTGTAAAATATAATTAAGACATGCAAAGTTTTGGGCCAAATAACGGATAAGAAATCATGAAAAAAATGTGTCTACATAAATGTATATACACACATAATTTGAGTTCAGTTACAGAAAACCAAAAATATGTAGCCTTAGCAATATATTGCTATCAATTTAGGGCAAATTTTTCAGGTAAGCTGGACAGTGGTCCTACACTGCAAACCTTCAGACTTTTTTCATGAAGCTAATTCCAAACAAGCAAATAAATCACGTTGCCTCTGAAGATTTATAGTGGAAACCACAACCCATCCTGACTATTACTGTTCCAAATATGAACTACACTCACAAAATGCATTAGGATGGATCTTTAGTTCTCATAAAATCTGATATGGGTGGGCAGTTGCACTCCATCCACAGAGAAAAGCCTCCTCATGATACTGAGGATATGTTCAGCTTCCTGTGGCAGGCAACCAGACTTGTGTTACACAAAACAAATGCTTCCTCCCACTGTTGTGGCAAAGAAAACTGCAGAATTAATAATAATGTATCCTCACATTACAATGACAATTAATAATGCATCTCATTAAGTCCTGCAGCCTCACTGTCACTATGACAATATCCTGGCCTAGGATTCCCATTTCACTTATTGATGATCTTCAGTATTTATCATCAAGGCACCCTGTATTTAAAGGCATTTAAAATAGTGTAAAAAAGCTGTACAGTTTAAAGTGAATGCTCCTGACTTGGGACAGAGGGCAAATATGACTAATCAAGCAGCAGTGGAGTGGGGTGGGGTGAGGGGAAGGGAAGAGATTTAGGGTAGAATTTGCAGAGTCTTTTCTTTCACTACACTGCTCAGTTTATCACCCATTCTTTAATGAGGAAAACTTAAATTCATGCTATTAAACAGGTTTCCTTGGATTTTTGTGCATGTCAGGGCTAAACAAATGTTCACTTCTCCATCTCCTCATTTCTGGACCACCAGCTCCTCCTTCCCACTCCCAGAAGCTCTGCAGAGTCCACCCAACAGAGTACAGGCCATGACAGCAGTACCTAACCCGTGTGGACAATCCATGGATCTCTGATTCCCTTATGCTGCCTTGCTAAAGTGCAGGGCTGTGCTGATGGGGTCAGCATTAAACAACAATCATCAACACAACCTCAGGTGCAGCTGCTGTTTAAGGTTCACAAACTTCCAAGAAAGCATGGTAAAACTAAGGTGGCATGTGGCCTTCTGAAAGATTCTGTGGAAAAAAAGAAAAATCTGAGGATGATGAAATGGACTCTGTTAAATCAAGAGATGGTTTAAGTTCCAGTTCCTGTTTCCCTTGTGCTCCACACTTTGAAAAATCAACAAGAACAGAGGAAAGCTTTCTTTTCACTGAAAAAATACTCAGTGCTGCTTCCCTCATCCCTTCTTCCTTCAGTATTTCTACAAGCTGCTTCACCACTCAAAGAGAATTTCAGATTGTGTGTTACAGGAGGATTTCCCTATGAGGCATTTACAGTATTCAGCTTCTGGTTTTCTTACTAAATACTTGCTGAGATGATATTATACCATTCACTGGAGTGTCTCAAACCTTTATTTCTATATCCTGTCAATACAGACTAAGTTGCACCCTTATCCCATTTAATATCAAACCCATATACTCCTTAAGAAATATTTGCTAAGAATGCTATCTGAGGGCAAAACACAATATTATACTTCACAGTATAAAAATATGAAAACATAAAACTATGACACATAGAAACATGTGCATCTTTCTTTTGGATATATTCAACAAGCTAAATATGTACCAAGGCAAAAAATCTTACTAATTGCTAGTGTAAGACTGCCCTCTAGTAGGAGATTTTCTCCAGAAATATGCTCCCTGTTTTGGGAAAATATACTACAAATTTGAATTTACACGCTATGGTCTAATAGCATGGAACAATAGGTTTTACACAGCTAAATAATGAGTCCTATAGTACTGATTCAAATGTCATGTAGAAAACAGAAATAAATCTGCAGATAAGAAGAGAACATACAAAGGACATGATAACAAGCAGCATGAAAACAGTGTACTCTATTATATGGATCAGCTGTCTCCTCTCTTCAAACATCATGCTCGTTTCTGGTCAAAATACATCAGAAATAGAAGAAAGAACAGAAGATTTGAAAAGAAATGTTTCTTTCAAGAAGCTTGAAAGGGAGTGGCTGTTAATTCTAACATCAAGATGAGAGATACAGAATCAAAGTAGAAAATACACTAAGTGAAGAAAGGAAGAGAAATCAAAAAATTCTGTTAGATGCTTCACGTAACACAAGGTAACTGGATATTTCAGGAGGGTGACAATCATTAAGTTTAAAGTAGATAAATAGAACAACTTTCAAAAATATGCAATTTATAGACCCTACCATTATGATACCACATGAGTATGATACATGGTCTGGTGGTTAGGATTCAGCACTCCTCCCACCAGGACCAGGGTTCAATTCCTGGTCAGGGAAGCTTTGTTGTGACCTGGTCTAGGGAATCCTGCTCTGGCAGGGGGGTTGGACTAGATGATCTTTCGAGATCCCTTCCAACTCCTAACATACTGTGATACTGTGATACTATCAAGGCTAGTGAAAACACCTTTCCAATAATGAAATAGTTCTATACCCCTGTATTTTTAATGCAATCTAAACACATTAACTATATGATGTTTTGAAAAAAGTTCCCTCTGATGAAGATGATTGTCAATGCAGTATAGTATATAGAACATAGCATGCCTTTTGCTCTTGAGAAGCATTTGATACTACTCAAAGCTGAAAGTTAACTGGACTTTGTGAAACAATGCCACAAAGCACTTCATGTCCCATGCATGCCCCTAAAATATGAAAACACAGGCAAATTTGGTACAGCTACATTCACCCACATCCCAGATGAAAAGGCCCCTGACCAAGTATCTCATATGGTAGGTTGGGAAATTAAATGTGGTGTTAGACCAAAGTTAGTACCTCTGCTCAGCACCAGGATGTGTCTGCAAAGGGGTCTTTGCAGTGTGCCATATGCATGACACAGTAATGCCCTTTGTGTCAAGCAAACCTGTCACCTGTACTAAGCACATTGCTAGTTATCTTGGTGTGTTTTATATACATGAAAAAACACTATGTCCAAATGCTTGCTTCATTAAACATAATTAATGCATACAAAAATTAAATACTCTTATGGAACCAAGTGTCCACATGAGCCAATAGGAGGCAGTTGTTTGGGCTTTCTAGGAAAGACTTTTTAAAACATAGACTATTAAAACAAATCCTGTTTTGCTTTGCGTGACTGCAGGCAGAACTCAGTCTCAGCAAGTTCAGGACACAATTCTTTATCCAGGAATGTGCAACTATGTACTTGTTAAAAAAAACAACTGTCTGTCAGAATACAATGAAGAATGTCAACACCCAGGAATTCGGACAGGCCATCTAAGGAAAGATTTGAAAGAGTAAAAAACAGTGCTATTTGCAATGCTGGAAAATCTGTCACAGTCTGAAGCATTGTAGCAAAAATGAAATATGAAAGAGAAGAGCAGAAGCAAGAGTTGGGTAGGGACACAGTGCAAGAGAAACACTTGTTGATCAGGACACGGGGGCAGACTGCTGTGTCAGGGTCTCACCTGTTAATTGTGACACCCTGATGACCCCTGCAGCCATCAGGTATACCAAGCGATGGGGTTTTGGGAGCCTGAAGCAGACTGCTATGCACAATCTTGTTTAAAACAAAAATAAAAAGAGAAGGAACCAAACCAGGGTACTTACAGTCCATTGAAAGACTAATTATCACATTAGGGAGAACTTGTGTTCTCCCAGCAGCAGAAAGACTGTGTATCCACAGTGTCCAACTCTACATTCAGATAGGGCATTTAGTGTTACATTGCTAAACGTCTGAACTGAACACACACTATCAATCACTGTTGGCACCTGAGCTCATACTTAAAAGAGCAGATGAAGTAATTGGCCAGTTAGGAAACAGGATAGATGAAGAACAGCAGATGATTACCAGTAGGCAAGTGCATCACCGCCCAGACAAAGAAGAGCTGTAGTTAACTAAAGTCACCAAATTCATCGTGCTGGATGACCTTACCCTACCTGCATAAACCAGCCTTGCTACATGCAATACTGCCACAGTGAAAAGAACCTGAATGACTGTCTAATCCTTAATAAAACTGTGTGTCTATATAAACAGTAATAATACTATTCTTCCAGTGACTGTCACTGAACAAGTTAACCACAGCCATTAAACTTAAAGTATTCTGAATTTCTCAGGATTATATTATCAGGAATATAAAATATAAAAAGAAAAATCCAAGTAATAGTCACATCCCCATCTTTAAACTAAAATGTCTTAGATGCAAGAAGTATTTTTCAATGCAAGAAATAAAGTCAAGTAGTAGAGCTAAGAAAGATATGATTAAGTATTCTGTATTTAAGCAGAGATAATCACTAAGAGGTAACTGAAAAATATATGAAGCATTCAGTAAACATCTTTTAGTGTCATATTACCACATCCTTTTGTATTTAGTTTGTACTTCTCTATTGATTGATACAGAAGTCTGCTTACCGAATTGTCTTTCAGCTGGAGACCTTCTCCATTGGGCAGCGATGACCTCCGTTTTGTTGAAGAGTTCTTGTTTGGTGTAGAATTAGCTCCTCCAGCTTTCTTCTTGACAAAGAGGACTTCACAGCTGGCTTGATCTTCATTGTGTGTGCTCTTCCCTGCATTTATTACCCTATGACAAAACAAAACCCAGAAGGGGTATGTCTAAGTTAGAAAAAACACTGAAGCCTTTATATGTACCTCATATGTGACTCAAGAGGTACAGAACCATAGCTTAGAAGCATTGCAAATACCACTCAACTAAAATATCTGACTTTCTTAAATGCATACATACATACACACACACACACACACTTGGTCTTTTGCATACATACATACACACACACACACTTGGTCTTTTGCATACACCTACACATGGCATAACAAGAATTATTCACAGAACTATGTAAATAAGAACCAATGCTACCATGAGCATATTTCACCCTTAGGCATATCATACTTTTCTTTAAAGGGACTACTTTACAGACAAAGCTGATAACACTTATGCCTCCTAGTTGAAACATGAGATCCCCAGTTGCTTTTCTACTTGCCAGCCTCTCTGCTACAGTGAATAATGAATCTCTTGGCTAAGGGTTTGCCTTCTGTCAAGTTCCAAGTCTTGCACAAACAGAATACCTGCTATAAATCAAAAAAGCTGTTACTGCTAAAGGCACAGAGAAATGCACAACTGCTATTAGGGCATGCATTAGAAATGCTGCGACAGAAACACAAAGGAAAGGCTTTGTCTTGTGTTCCAATATGCAGGGCAAACTTGCTTGCACCACAGCAACACAGAGAGATGCATAATAAACACATCCCTTCAGCACTGCAGAAAAACATAAAGGCCCCCTCCTCCCTCTCCAAACCCTCACACCTCTGTCCCATCTGCAGCACAGATAGTAGATTTGCCACTAGAGCTGCAGGCATGCAACACCCAGAATTAAGAGCTCAGTACAAACTTCAGATAGCCAAAGGTATCCTGACACTTGCACCACAGCTGCTCATCTTCCTTCCATCAGTGATGAAGCTGAAATAACAACTTTCACATCAGAAATTTGCATTATCCAAGATAATGTGGTTACTATCATCCATCTCATGTGTATCATCCACAGTCAAATTCAAACATGTTTTCCACTTCCTACATGAAAACCTCATCACAAACTGACTAATTTTGCATCAGTTGACACCATGTTCAGTAAGACATGCTTTGACAGTACTGGGCCCACACAGGGAAAACCTGTGCTAGCCAGGAGCATGTCTTGTTCCAACCAAGCAAAGACAAGACATTGCCACTTTGATGCAAGCATGCCTTCCTCCAGAAGCATTATTTAATCACTCTTGCTTTTACTACAATGTTTGAGTCACCTAACAAGTTGACCACTACTCAGAGACAACATTTCCACTACTGGACAAAACCAAGTTTCACATCAGGCACATGATGTCTTGAAAAATAACTGCTGCTTCTCCAAAAAATGTAACAGCTTGAAGGCACATCATGATCCTGGTGGCAAGGTCAAGACATACCTGACTCTTCACCTTTAATTTCATTAAAGTGAACTTTTACATAACAGGAAAACATTTGCTAAAGGTTGAAATGGAAATAAAAACCAAAAGGAAGCCTTGCAGGGGACTCTGCTCCAGCCTGTCTGCTCTTGCTGAAATGTTAATTTTGCATCAACCTTGCTTAAAGGTAACATATTCTTTTGATTTTCTAAAAGCAGCATGACAATGTGACATGCAAATAATTATTCCTGCCTCTGATTAGAAAAAAACCTTGTCTTCTAAGAAAATGTACATCCACTACAAGTAACTGCTTTCTGAAACTGAAAGTTTCCTTACAGTGCCAAATGTCACACACTGCAGTCTGACAGCTGTATGCACAGTTATCACCAGTTGTTTACAAGTATTTCTTGCAAATAAACACCAACTGTGGATAAAATTATAGTGGAACACAGAGAGAACAGAGATGAAGGAGCATCTAGTTGCAAGGCACCTGTGAGCAATTTAATCACTCACCTCCTGCGGTGCCTAACCTTTGAGCAACTGGAGATCAAACACTGGGATGCACAATAAGCTTCTTGCAGTCTGGAAGCTGGACATCTGACATATTGTGAAAAACAGAAGCATATACACACAAACAGAGTGTGTGGGGAAGCACAAATATTGAAGAATTTAAATCAGCTGGCCAACACCTCTTTAGTTTGTAATGCTACAAGCATGATTAAATATTGCAGCAGCACAGAAAGTGTAGTTTTATCATATGAAGAGCTATAATATCCAGTTTAGCTGATCAGTCTCCTCACTGATGCTGCTAGCTGTTGGCAACCATTCAAAACCAAAAAAAGCAGAAGACAAACAGAGACAAAAGCAACTCCTTACAAAATTCACTACCTTCCTTACAACTTATTGTTCCTTACAAAAATCACTCAAATACTGGAGCTGCTCTGGTTTCTATGCTTAGTGATGGACTTCCAAGACTTGAGTGGTAGGACATGTTCTGATGTTTAATGTCTTGTTATCCTGGCTATGAGTACAGACTGGGTGAGGAACTCATTGAAAGCAGCCATGCAGAGAAGGACTTGGGGGTCTTGATAGATGGAAAGCTGGATATGAGCCAGCAATGTATATTCGCAGCCCAGAAAGCCGGCTGCATCAGGAGAGGTGTGACCAGCAGGTCTAGGGAGGTGATCCTGCCTCTCTACTCTGCCCTTGTGAGGCCCTACCTGGAGTACTGTGTCCAGTTCTGGGCTCCTCAACATAAGAAAGATGTGGACCTGTTGGAGCGAGTCCAGAGGAGGACCACAAAGATGATTAAAGGACTGGAGGACCTCCCCTACGAGGAAAGGCTGAAACAGTTGGGGTTCTTCAGCCTTAAAAAGAGAAGGCTTCGAGGGGATCTCATAGCTGCCTTCCAGTACCTAAAGGGGGATTATAGGATAAAAGGGGAGAGGCTTTTTGTATTCTCAAACTGTGATAAGACAAGGGGAAATGGCTGCAAGCTACAAGGGGGGAAATTTAGGTTGGAGATTAGGAGGAATTTCTTTACCAGGAGGGTGGTTAGGCACTGGAACAGGTTGCCCGGAGAGGTTGTGGCTGCCCCATCCTTGGCAGTGTTCAAGGCCAGGCTGGATGTGGCCCTAGGTGACCTGGTCTAGTGACTGGCATCCCTGCCCATGGCGGGGGGGTTGGAACTAGATGATCTTTGAGGTCCCTTCCAACCTCAGCCATTCTATGATTCTATGATTCTCTGTTATGCACAATATGGCTACCATTTTATAAAGCTCTTGCCAAGAAAATTTGTCAAGGCACTGAATAGATTAGAAAGGCTATGAGAACAAAGTGACCTAACAGACTAGCTTGGCAGTCAGCTACCATGAAAAACCTGGAATTGAACATGAGTAACAAGCATCTTGCAACAAGAGGATATGGTCAAAAAGAACCCAGCAAGATTGAATACTGAGAAGACATGAGGGCTGGGGAGTCAATTCCTTCCCAGAATTTCACTTTTATCTCCCCAAAATCCTGTTTTCCTCTCTTCAGCAGATGAGTAAATTTATTCTGGAAATCCTTCTGATGATTGAATTAATCATAATGTCCAAACAGTACTTATGGGTGCTACCAGATAATGCAGAGTCTAGATGACAAAAGTTACCCATCTCCTGACATTGGCACTCTTCTGCTCTCACATTCCCATCTCACAGGCACACTTTGGAAAAGGGCTGCAGTGAAGCCCTGAGATTTTTAATCTCAAAGCTTGAGCTATGTGTTGGTGCCTAATGCCTAGCACAGAAACTGGTAACACCTTATACTCAGCCTCTCTCTGCTGACTTTCAAAATCCTTTTCTCTCTGCAGCTTCTTAAATCCCTCCCCATGGCAATTCCTTCAACCAGCTTTCCAATGCTCATTTCACTGTTGTGTTTCCTTCTTGCTCTGCCAGACTGTAACTTATCAGGACAAACCCCACATTTAAGCTGTTTATACAAATAAAAAAGCAGAACTAAAAAGATATTTTTATCTCCAAAAGGTAACTCTTAATTAGGCCTCTGAAAATTTTTATGGAAAAATCTACCATGCCCCTCCTTCAACAGAGGAAGTACCTCAGCTTCCTAAGATTTTCATTTGTACTTCACATCTCTTTTTCTGTTTGCCTTGAAAAATGTCATCCTCCAGTAAAGTGAACAAAATGAGAGAAAGCACTATTTTTCTCACACAATTTAAAAAAACCCTCCCCCATTAAAAAAAAACATTCTCCAATCATACAGTTGTCCTCACTTCCTTTTTATCATGGATGCCAATAATACAAAAATTCAGAGGAAAGGGAATAAAAAAAATGGAGTCCTATATAATTATCAAGCTTTTAATCAGAGACATGTTTTCAAGGGAATTCTTGCTTTTGGTTTCTCTCCCTATAACTCCTCAAGTCTGATTAAACTTTATCCTGATCAACTCCTTTCCACCCCTTCCCTTTTTCCCTGCCATAACCTGTTTATCTCCTATCCAATATTCTATGAAAGTTCAACCCAAATAACATATTTTATTTCGGCTAGAAGCTCCTCTTTTTACAGTATTAGGTGTCTCTATTGTATCAAACACATATTGCTCAATAATAGCTAAATAATCCTGAGGCTTTGTTCATGGTATAGTGCTAGGAAAATACACCCTGCTTTGCAAACAGGAGGTCCCAGAAGCCTGCACAGGGAGGTGTTGGGGTTTGGTCATATTTGAAGAGATACTTGCATCAATCTTTATGGATGCTTCTGTATTACAAGACTAATCTCTGACATGTCCTCAGCTGAAAGCAAATCCTCCAGATAGGAGCTAGCTAGTTTGGTCTAGTTCACTATTATCATTCTGCTGGTATCTCAGGAGACCCCAAATTCTGTCCAACTGAATGGAAATGTAGGTCACATTGTGCTTCTATTCTTCATTCAACAAATGGAGCCCAAATTCCTGTGCTGAGGTCACTGATTACAAAATCCTAAATTTATCTTAAAACAACCTAAACAGATCAGATGAACAAATCCAAAACATGTTTCGATAATAGCTTCCTGACCCAAAGAAAGCAGCCCTACCAAAAAACCACGACAAAATAGCTCCAGTATTAAAAAGCATTTCTAGTCAGCTCTCTTTCACATCAATATCAGTACATACACTCTTTGGTTGTTTTACTCCTCCCTATTATCATGCTTGCTGACATTACATTAAGTTGTATGTGCTTCAGAAAAGGTTCCAAGCTGTGCCAGGGGAGGAGAATTTACCTTGGTGTAGATCTGAAACTCAGAAAAAACTGAAGTATTTGTCCATTTTTTAAACTCAAGTCTAACAAAATTTTGTATGCAACACACCTAGACAAAAATAACAGGTAATGAGCCCAGCAGAAATTCTGAATGAGGCATAACAGCAGCATGTACCAAAAATGGTTTTAGAAATTCACGGCCTAAGAGGGTTACAAGAACTTGGAGGAGAGTTATGTTGCACCCGGAGAAGTGTGGGAACTGGTCACACATTCACTCTAGACTTGTCTGAATTAAGACATAAAATCTGTATACAAGGACTGTGACCTACTCCTTCCATTTAGTTGGTCTGTGAAGTATCTGACAACCACCTATGACCATGGGATGACACCACAAAAACCTTACCGGCTTCTCCTCTGGCAAGGTACAGTTCCTCTCAGCAGTAGGGGAGAACATTCCCAGTTCCAGCTCTGGTTTAAGACCTGTTGTGAGAGTCAAGACTTCCTATGCAAGCACTTCCAGAGCAAAGATCTGGGCACCCTATGTTTGTACCATATAGGTTAAGGTTGAGGCTGTGTGTATTATCCGTGGAGCTCACAGGGTCTGACACTGGAATATCAAAATACCTACAAATGTTTCTGAACAGAAAATGCTGCACAGAAAGAGGCAAATGCATCAACCTGCATTTGTTGTGAGGAAGTGGCCATGCCAGGCAGGAAGCCATCCCAGCAAGAAAGGTCAGAGCTCTTACAAAATGATGCTGTCAAATGCTTTTCTCTGTGAAAACAAAGATAAGACAAGAATCCAACTCTGCTCAAAAGCTGAACACCCATAAGCTATTAAAAACTATGTTAGGAAAAGCCCCACAGATAAGTTATCTGCTTGCAACTAAGCCATGCCTTTAAAAAAAAATTAAAAACAAATTAAAAAAGTTTCAATCACCAAATCAAAATTTTTTCTCCTAATCATGTCCTTCATCTTTGTTCCTCAAGGAAATTTTCTAACTGCATGATTTAGCTACTTAGCAGGCATAAAATCTTAAACATTTATTGAACTATACAACTTTGAACATGCTCCTTGTCTCTCCATTATCAGTTTCCAGGTTACTAACAGTATCAAAAAGCAATATTGCTCACTGAGGAAGTAAACAATTCTTTTTCTAGGAAATCCATCAACAATCACAAGAATTAAGCAATGATAAGCAAGGGCTGCTGCTGGCTTTAGTTACTGTGGATAAAAGTGACTTTCTGCAATTCTGGCGTATAAAAGTTTCTGAAATAGAAGTATTATCAACCTGCCTTGCAGTTCACAAGGTGAAAAAGGATAAAGGCAAAATGTCATGCCCTAATCATGCCTGCCTCCCTCACCCCACCCAAAACAACAAAAAAAAAACCACCCCAAAGAAGCTCTCTTAAATTCTTGGAGGAAATTTATTTAGCCCACGAGAGTAAATTAAACCAAAGTCCATTAGCTGAAGTGAAGGACAGTTGCTTGCAAGATGTTCTGCAAGATGTCTTTATTTGTGGAACCTGCTCACTCGATCTACAAAAACTTCAAGTTGTTAACCCCTAGGCATATGAAAAAGCTCTTCTTCTCCTTAAGGCTTAGGAAAAAGTAGGTAGACAAAAGCAGATACATCCATAGGTAGTCTGTTTATTGCAATTTCCCATTTAAGGCTCGGGGTTCAGAGTAGCAGTGGGGACCTGTAGTTGTTCTAACACTGAATAAATAATTTTATCAGGCAGCACAGAGCCCTTCTCTTCTGCCACCATCCTTGCAAGCTCCAGCTGCTTACAGGAGCTACAACCAGCCTCCCTCCTCATGCCAGCTGTGGTACACATGTACTACCCCACAGCCCTGAGTATGTCACCAGCTTGCATGCACTCAACTAATAACAAAGAAAGAATCCAGATGAAAAAGCAACATCCCTATGAACAACCAACAATATGTTCCTACAGTTGTGCTTTACAATTTCAACAGTCTTCGAATGATGAGTAAAGATACCATTAAAAAAACCCTTTGTACACATATTGCTGGCTTTTCTTCTCTCTCATCCACCTGTTGTGGTTTTGTTCCTTCTCTCTTTCCTCTCTGTCTATGGATTAGCACGGCAGTGGATGCCACTGCCTTTTTCAGTGACTTCCCATTTATAAACTTAGATTTCCAGGTAGGTGGCTGTTTCCCCCTCTTCACCCACACAAGATTCATTTCTGCACTAGGAAGTCTCTTGAAAGATACTTCCTCCTAGCTGTTCACCTCCTCCCACAGACAAAAGGCAGCTTTTCAAGCAGACTAAACAGTTTCATTCATTATGCTAACTATGATACTGCTCACATCAAAACGAAAATACCCACTAGTATTGTCCACTGCAGGCAGAAACTGAAGCCATCCCTGAATCAGTTCTCTAAATCCATGGAGTTGAATAAAACCTTCATTTTCTTAACCAAGATGGAAGTGAATATTTAGCCATAAAGATGAATCTTGCAGTGCTCCAGTGTGAAAATATGGGTTCTTGTACCAGCAATCACACTGGTATACCAGGCCAAGTTCACTTTAGGACCCAGCTATAAGCTACTACCCCTGCCAAAGTGATAAGGACTAAATATGGGATTAAAATAGGCAAGGCCCACAAGTAGAATACCATTTATGCTGGAAATTTAAAATACATTAAAGAATTCAAAAGTAATGCATGAAGAAAGCTCTAAAAATTTCTGTCACAAGTTCACTGCAAACGAACATAAACTGATATCCCAGCTTATCTTTGGACTGAAGTCAATGACATCTAAGAAGGGAAGTCCACCCTGACATGACATTATTTGCACGTGCTTCCCAAAATGCTATTGTAGGGCAAATCATCCATCTCTACTTTCCAAAAAGGGTTGAAATAATAAGCAATACAAGGAACAAGACAGCTGTAGGTCACAGTATTGGAGCAAGCTCTGTGGTCACTACACAGAGCAGCTTTTTGATAATTAGCATACAGGTATTACATGAGAAAAGCAATGGACAGTAAGCCCACAGCAGATGTTGAGCAGACCAGTGGTATACAAATGTGGTTGAACGTGATCTCATTTCAGGGCTGAGCAAAGTCAGTCACAGCTGGCAAAATTAATTGTGAAGTTCCCTTTCCTCAGTCCTTCTGTACTGGCTATGAGCATGGGGAGGGAAGAGGTTGCAAAAGCAAAGATGAACTTGATGCTGTAAGAGAAACACTACCTCTTTCCCACAAAGCACAGTGAAATTGCAAAAAAGCTCTCACATTCAAGACAAGAACACAAATTCTACTATTCCTTTCCCTCTAATGCAGAGGAAAATAGCTAATTACATGCCTGTTCCCACGAGCTACACCAGTCCTTCTGCACTTGAGGCTGAGGATAGTCTTGAACACAGGCATCCCTCATAAGGACATAGTAGATGTGTAAGTCTGATAGAACAAAGAATGGTTGCATATGAGGTCCAGTTGTCCCCACACAGTTATGTGACAGAAATACACAAATCACACTAGTTAGAACAATTAAAGGGCAGGAGTAGCAGCCTGCCCCTAATCTCTACAGCAAGCGGCATCTGAGCTTCAGAAATATTCACCTTGCCTATAATCTCAATACTATTATTACTACTACACCAAGTACTACTACTACAACAAAAAAACCCCCAACCAAATGCTCAATTTGAATTTAAAATACTTTAGTTTTACTGTAGATACATAAATGAACGTTTGTGTGCATCTCTGTTTGCATATGGCATGAAGGAAACAAAATGCCACTTCCCCCCTAATTTTCTTCCCAGAGTTCTACTTTTGAAAGTACATCCAAAATAAACCCTTTCTGCCTTAGAATGATGCCAATGATACACAAACAAAAGCTTTCCTTATGCTTACAATGAACCAAGTGATGTGTTTAAAGTACTTCAGTAAATCCCACACCATCAGGCTATGATGCTGCAGACAGTCTCAGCTCTCTCAGGGTGAAGAGAAATCAAGATAAATGGCTTATGCAAAACTGGTGCAAGCTTTAAAAAAAATAAATATATAAATCTCAAATTTAGCATGTATGAAAGTTAACTGCAAGAGTTTGGCAGTGATGGTACTAATCCCTTTTATACAGCTGTCAACTTAAATTAGCTCCAAGCTAATCTTTGCAAGTGTGACAGAGAACGTACACATTTCCACAGATAAGCACTAATGCCTTATTCACAATATCCCTCTACTGTAGCAGGTATTGTGAAGCCCTTATAACCTGAAAGAAGTCAATCTGCTAATTTATTCTTAAAGGGTCATTATAGCAGACTCTATATGTATGAAAGCACACATATGCAAAGCATGGGGAAAAAAAAAGAAAAAAGAATACATTATGTACAGCTTTATTATCAAGACTCCACAAGTAGAAAATTAATTCAAAGTCACTCATATGTTAGTAATTTTTAAGAACAGCTTAAAGAAAAACTACATCCTGCTGCTGGAGTTTTATATCCATCACTTTTCCTCTAGGAGAACATTAAATGGCAGATCTGCAGAAAGAAGCCACATGCAAAAAACACTACAATGACTCTTTGCCATAGGAACGTGCCTCAAAACCCAATCTTTTACTTCTATGATTAAAATTACTTTCCTAGACCTCATCTTTGAAGCTGTTAATGCAAGCCAATCAAATATCAGCAATCCTGAGTCTAAAACAATAAAAGGTTGCAGAAAAATGTCAGCTATGTTAATCTTGATAAATCTTGCTCCATCAAAACATTTGTATTGTCTTCATTCATTCTGCTTGGGATGAACAGCCAACTCCAAATTAGCTTTCCCAAATTTAAGGCACTAAAAAGCCACATTTCATTATTTAATGAAAAACAGGATTAAGAAAATGTTGCATTACTTTTACATATATTTTATATACACAGACATGCACACTCCTGTACCAAAAACTATGGCATTTCTCAGGGAAGCTATTCATAGATCAGGTAAATGTTATATGTTACTGAAAACATGTAGTATAGCTCTACGTGTTTAATATCTTGGCTCAGGCATCACAGATTAAAAATATAAAGCCTAGTGACGATTTGGAGACAAAATCAAAGTAGGGACTGGTAAAATCAGTACCAGCCAATCACAGTCAAATGCAGAGCTTCTACCTGAGAGGAGGCATATAGCAGAGAGCAAATGAGTGTCTCTCTGCATGTGTGCACAGAGCACAACCTCACCAGCCCCATCTGCTACTTTTACTAGAAGGAAGGTACTCAAGCTCTGTGGCCTGCACACCATCTACTACCATGGTATGCCACCATATGTCTTAAGAGTGTGATGCAACCAGTTCCACTTCACCTCAGATAGCACAGACATGTGCATTAGGTACTTACTGGGACTGAACCTCAGAGTAAATTGTCCCCACAGGCTTCTACTGCCTTTCAGGAGGGGTGGGATGAAGAGATGTGCCTCCACCCAAGAACACAGGAGGCACAGCAAGGTTAAGGAGAAGTTTGGGGAGATACAATACCAGAGAATCATCAAACGGCTGGGCTTGGAAGGGACCTCTGCAGGTTGTCTGGTTCAACCCTCCTGCTCAAGCAGGGTGACCTAGAGCAGGTTGCCCAGGACCATGTTCATGTGGGAATGCAGACAGAGCAAAGCACAAAGCAGTAGGGACCCACCTTACCAGATGTGTGCACAGGATCTGGCACTGAGTGGGAGCTGCTCACTGTCAACTTCTGAAGCCTGAAACACAGAACGGCTCCAATCTCAAACTCAGCTGTGGTCTGAATGGGAACAGTAACAGCTGCACAGCTACTACCAGGTCATGCTCCTCCAGCACTAGCTGCTTCTTCTATTTGTGCTGCAAATCTGCATCCATTAGGAATCTTACCTCTTCCAAAGTCAACAGCAAAAGCACCACTGGCTCATATGAAACTTCAGTCCAAGTCTTCACTTGAAAATGCATCTAGGCACACTAGAAAACCTACAGACTAGCAAATAATTAGCACAAACATAGTAAGCAGGACCAACAAAATATTTTAAGAGGAGCTATAAATAAGGATAGTTAATTCTGTCCAGAGAGGCCAGGAGACAGAGTACCCCAGCACAGAAACACAGAATCACAAAGGTTGGAAGAGATCTCTAATCAAGTCCAACCATACCTATCGCTACCATACCACTAAACCATGTCCCTAAGTACCACATGTAAATGTTTCTTAAACACCTCCAGGAGCAGTGACTCCACAAACAGGCCTAAGCAGCACTGATGGCATAGATCCTGTGTGGCATGACCAAAAGCACTCATAATCCCAGAGAGGTCTCAACAAGAACACAGTCAACACCAGAAGCAACTGACTACTCCCAACTTTTAAATAACCTTCCCCATTCCTTTCAGACCACTGGGAAATTAAACCAGTGTCAAGATCTTAAAAAATATATATGAGGAAACAATGAAGTATTAGAGCAACCCTCCAGCCTGCTACACCAAGGAACAACTTGTTTTCAGAAATTATAATCACATTTGCACAAATGTGAAATATGTACCAAGGTGGTGACTGAAACTGGAAGCTTGAATTTATTATTCCCTTGATAAGACTGTAAACAAATATACAACTAAGTTTTATGCAGACTGAAAAGAAAACCCTGCACAATTCAACAGTTAACAATTCAGAAAATTAGCAAGAGAGCCAACTTCTCAGGCAAAGGATGAAAGGTGAATTTTCACAAGTATCTCTCCTTTTGGCCTTCTCAAGGTAAGCAACCTCTACTTTCACCTGCCAGAGTGTCCACAGGGACATCTGTGCAGTGAAATTATTATTTTTTTTCAAACCCAAATCAACATATTGCCACAGCAACACTGAAGAGACAACATGGAGGCAGAAATAGCAGATGAGTGGAAGGAGGGGTCCTGCTTAAACTAACATTTAAAACAACAACAACAAAAAAGTTATGAAGTCATGAGTCTAGGTAGCTCATAATGAGAACCAGATGGTGCACTACAGTTTAGTGCTATGTAACCACGGACATGAAATACTGATCTGCCTCTTCCTTGGGAAAATCCATCGAGGTTTGCTTTTAGCTTCAAGAAGTCAAGTCCAGAGCACCTTCATCTTGGCACTTGAAGTGGCTCTGCATCAAGAAGCCATGTTTATAATCTTCTTAGACATCTACATGTGTCTAAGTCACCTACAGTCTGACTGCTGCTCTAAGTATGGTCCTCAGAGGTGAGATCTAGTCGGGCGTCTACAGCACAGACAGCTAAGTCTGAGCTAATTACCCAGACTTTATTTATAAGCAAAGAGAAAGAGGACATTTGGGGGCATGCTTCATCTGACCTATTTTAGTTGTTTACATTAGCATGAAATGTGCATTCTTCTTCGTGGACAATAAAGCTGTGCCTAGACAAACAGCAGCTTGTCAGCACGTGGACAAATGATTCCCACCTTAGATGCCTAAGCTTAAGGGGGTGGAGGGGACAAAAAAGACCCCCAAACCACCCAAACCCACAAAAAGGCCACCAACCTCTCTTTTAACAGCTTTACTTGCTATTTAAAAGGCATTTTCCTCAAAATGTATCTTTCGTATAGAAGTGCTTTGGTATGACAAATGATGCCACCCAGTGCAGCAAACCAAAGTTGAAGGGGAAGTAGATGAAACAAAATGAAAAGCTGCAAAAATTACTTTTAAAATAAAGGCCAAGGACGGAGTACCAGGTGCCTGAAATTTGGCATTATAGCTCCTGATGTGACAAGTGAGTTTAGCATGGTGCAGCAATTTAAATGCATCTAAAACAGCTGGTGGGATCCTCATATACAAAAGGAGATAATTGTCAACCTTATTCACAGCAATTAAATCTGTATAGGCGAAAATAGAATCCATTGTTCCCCCAAAATACTAGGATTGGAGCCAGAAGTAGCTTCAGTGGAGCAGAAAGTTGGCAGTTTGGACAGGGGCTGACAATTGTGTCATTCTCTAGCATAACAGAGAACAAACCCAATCCATAACCAGAGACCAATGACAAGTTCTGAGATTTTCACAGAAAAAGAATTCCTCTTCTTCCATAAGTACCAGAGAGGCGTCAGAAATCAGTACTGAAACAGATGTCAACACAAACCTATCTCAGTGTGTGCTCCATACAAACGGAAGCGTATCCAGTAATTTCTTCTGCTGACAGAAAAGAGGAAAGCTAGAGATTATTATTGCTATATTTAGACATTTGCAGATTACCCAGATATGTTCCTTTGGAGACATCTGAGCACATTATATTTAGACAAGCTCAAGAAAGCTGGATAACTGCTATTAAGAGGTCAACATTGCCACTGGAGAAACAAGCATTAATCTGCTCTCAATTCAAAACAATCAACAAGTGGCAGCAAAGGATTTGCAAATCATTTGCCAAGAAAAATACCTCCAGAGCAGCATCGAGAGATGGCTGCTAGATTAGCAAAAGCCACAAAGAGCTGATGCTATGATCTTCAAAGTGGTGCACAGGCTGTTCTGCATTCATCAACACATCACAAGATCAGTGTTCACACTACCTGCGGTGCGAACAGTACAGGCAGCACACAAGAAATCTGTTTCCAAGATAGGTGGAAAAACCCTATATAACCCTCCAATCCATCTGAGAACATGTCTATTTCCTGCCTGAAAAGCTGCAAAACCCCAGACTGAAGGTGGACCAGAATGCTGTGCTGCAACCAAGAGTCTTCTGCTTGGTGAGGCTGCACACAGCTTCCATCTGCTCCTTTACAGAAAGTGTACTGAAAAATATTTTAAAAGTTAAATCTGGACATTAAAGAATAAAATCCTGTTTAGGACTCTGACAGAATGGCCTGAAAGAAAAAAGGCAAACTTCTCGTAGCTGCGGTCGGGAAAGCGTAACCAAAGCTCCCCCTCCACCATTTATATCCATCTCTGTGACTAGACCAAGACTAGGCTCCAAGAGCAGCTTGCCAGCACATTTGGTCCCATCCTCTGCCTCAAGGTTTTGCCCTCTCCCTGCAGCAGGTCCACTGCTCCAACTTTTGCTCATTTAGAATCACAGAATGGCCCAGGTTGGAAGAGACCTTAAAGATCAACTAGTTCCAACCCCCTGCCACAGGCAGGGACTCCACACACTAGACCAGGTTGCCCAGGGCCACATCCAGCCTGGTCTTGAACAAGGCCAGGGATAGGGCATCCACAAGCTCTCTGGGCAACCCTGTTCCAGTGCCTCTCACACCCTGGGTAAAGAACCTCCTAATTTTTAGTCTATATTTCCCCTCCTTCAGCTTATATCCATTATATCCACTTACCTACCAGACAAACAACACCACCCCCCCAAATATCATTCATTCTTTGCTAGATCCATTTCCTGATAGTTTCACAAGTTCAGTCAGCTGGAGACCTCAAGACCATTGAAGGGGAAGCAGCAAACTCTGCACCTGCTTGACTGTACAAGCCTGCTCTTTGATTCCACCTATACTACTAAATACAACTGACCCTTCTCCAGCTCAAGGGCCAAGGGACATGGGCTACTCTTCATCTTCTCCCAGAATGGATTATCTGCATCCAAGCTGCCCTGTGTTGCCTAGGCTGCTCCTGGGTACCATCTGGAAAACTGTCAGATAGCACAGGCCACAGCTGTGCTGCAGACACCCTAAGAATCAACACACACAAATGCAGGACAAGCACTGAGGCCAACATTTGCTTCAGTAGTATTCCGTAGTATAAAAGCTGTCCTGGCAGCCAGAACAAGACCTGCAATGAAAGACAGTTTATCCCAACCTGCCGACTCAGCAATTCCTGCACAGTCCTGTAAGGTCTCCAGTGCTGGACACTGTCAGATGGGATGTTTGAGTATGCCCTTCTAGTTGAGAAGTTCTCAGGAACTTCAGAGAAACAAAACCACTTTCTGTTGAAAAGGAAAACAAACCCCATTCTTATTTGACTACGTGATCCACCTGAAATACAATTCTGCAATAAAAGATGAGTACAGATACCTGCTGTTATGCACCACAAACACCATAATTAAAAATCATTCATCTTCAAAAGACCTTTCTCCAAACACGTTGTATTATTCATTGAAAAGGCTTCTATTGCATTCAGGGAAAAGTAAAGTTATTCATTCTTCTGCAGCAAAAATATTTACTAATATGAAGACTGTTTCGTAGTGCAGAAAAACCCATGCAGCTCTCAAACTAGCTAACCAGAATCTGGGTAATGACAAGACCCAGAGACTGGAGAAAACAGTGAACTGGCAAGTTCCAACTCTGGAGACAACAGCACAGCATCAGCATTGCAGTGTCATGGTGACGGTAGTGTGGGAACCCTTCCCTTCTGAACACCACCCTTTTGGATTGCAAAGACACTAGCAGAGATGCTTAAAGTACTTTTTGATCTTGGGGAGCTCTAAGTGCTGGTTGTTGCCAACCTGGCGATTTCCTGGCTGCTGCTTAGCTTTACACAATCATGCTTCCAGTGCTGTGCTCAAGCTCCCTCCTTGAGGACACAGTGCTAAGGTGCCCATGCAATCTGTGATCTAGCCTAAAGGATCCTCCAAGTCTATAGCTAAACTAAATCTGATTAAGCCTAACTCTGCCCCACGTTTTCCTGTCCTCTGACAGGTTCTTCAGGATTCAAGCAGAGTCCTCTTGAGCTCTCTTCACCACTAGCTAGAAGTGCAATGTTACAGCTTTCTGACCCAGTTTTTAAACCTTCTCTAGCTGGTTCTTGTCCTACCACCAGAAGAAAAAAAGTTTATCTTTTCTTATTACTAGGAACTTCCTATTCCTGCATCACCCTTCTTGAAGGGAAGCTGAAGGAGATATTTCCTATTTTCAGCCACCACTGTCCAAAAATACTGCCACTAAAAGAAAGGGAAATAAAAAAGTCATGTAGCTTAATAATCAGCAGTAAACAGGAACTTCATAGCAAACCAGTATACATATACTCTTCAAATGATTCTTAAAATTATTCTCCAGCTCAGCAAGATTGTCTCCTAATATAAGACATTATAGCAGCTTAAAATACATTAATTCTTTCCATCAGATTACTTAATTCATTGTACAAGACAGCAGAAAGATATAACATCCAAAGGGGTTTATGTATGCTGCAAACAAACCTTGGAAGCACCCAAAAAAAAGAATGAAAAGAAAGGATATTTTAAGCACAAGGGACAACTGCTTAATAAAAAATACTCTTTAAACAATATGGCATCTATATTTAACCAATGAGTAGTATTTTATATATGCCTTAATTGTATCTTTCATACACACACACAAAAAAGTATCTTCAAAGTTACTAGTGAAGCAGCCAGAACCTTCCATCTTTGCACTGGATTTCTCACTTCTGCATGGTGAAATCATGATTATAATAAAATTTGCCTTCCCTTTACCCATTAATCAGCTTAGAATACTCACCTTTTCCCATCAGAGTGTGCGTGCATATCAGGGGTTAGGGAAATCTTTCATATGAGAAATAGGAGATCCTTTACTCCACAGACTCAAAGAGCCACAAAGTATAATCATAACACCTACTGCACGAGTTTCAATGGGGTTTTGGGGACCAGTTAAGTCACCACACTTATTTTACCTCCATCTTTTTGTAAAGGTATATATACACACCTCCTCCATGTATATTTTAAACAGGGATGAAATTAACTGGTTAGGACAAATTTCATTTACTGCACAGATTAAGAAATCCAATCTCTAGTTCTCAGAGTGTTGAAATAAAATGCCCCACAGAATACAGGAGTAATCAGCAGAGCAATTAGAAAAGCAAGATTTAAAACACAGAGGAGTTCTTCTCTACTGGGAAGAAAGGGAAGGAATTTTTTTTTTTAAAGCAGCAAGCAAAAAATTTCCCATTCCTATGAAATACTGATTATATCAGTAAGTACAAAATTCAATCTTACAAACAAAAGACTTGGAGCGATGCATTTTTGAACAGAAGAAGTATGTCCTACCATGGCTGATGAAGCAATGGTAGTTGCAGCAGGATTACCTTCCCCTTACATACCTTCCTCCTGTAACGCATACACTAAAAATTGTGTGATTCCATGGTGTCAAACAAGAGAAAGAAATGCACCTGAGAGAAGGTGTATTAACTGACTTTCTCCAGAGCACCATTATGCACTCAGGGGGGAGCAGGCTGCTCATTTGGGTCTGTGGAGAAACAAGCTAGCAGCAGACAATGGCAGTGAGTTGTCTTCCCCTTACCCGCTAGGGAATGGCAGTGTCAAGGGGAAAGTCCCATGGTGCTTATAATCTGCTTCCATACATAAACTGGAACAACAACAGCATCTTCAGAACTGCAGCAGCACAGCTCTGCTGTCCCTGATGTCTCAGGACACTGAGGTAGCATTTTGGAGTAGACAGCATGGAGCAGGTAGAGCCATTACACACTTTACTAAGAGCAGAATATTTTACAAAGGAACATAGTCCCTACCATAGTCCTGGGACCAGACATCCCCAGGTAAATGCCAAAAGAATTGTCTGCTTCCTGCTTGATGGTCTGCTAGGGTATGTGGTAACTGGTTGAATATCCATTAATGACATTTTATCACTTGAATTTAGATAAATAAGCTCCCATGTATGGGACTCCTTCCCTTCTTGTCAAAGCTTTCTTGGCTGGCAGTTCTTGCCATTTATGAAAAGAAGCTTTTCCAGAAGGCTAGACGCTGAAGGGAAATTGCCTGTCTGTTGTGGTTTTCCAGGCTATATTTATGTTTAAGAAAGCATGTTTTCTCAATTATGGCAAAAAAAAAAAAAAAAAAAAAAAAAAAGAGTACTAAAATTGTTTAATCCTCTTACTTCCACATGCAAGAAACTTTGCAGTCTTCTATATTTACTGTAGTTTTTAGACCATAACTATCCATCAAATATAAACTGAATTTCTGCCATAAAGACATCAATGGGAAGTCAAAGGATTTAGCAACACGCATCCCATCTTTCCCATTTGCATTTCTCATGCAAAATCTTCACTGCACCCTGGTTTCTTACCTCTATGACAACAGTTCTATTTCCCTCACCTCTGATTTGTCTCCTGCCTAGCAGCACAAACTGAACTACATGGAGAGAAAAAAAAAAGCCTATTTGAAACTACCAGACATTCCAGTTGGTATTGGCATCACTGTAGATGATTTTTTTGCATTTTCTTTATCAGATAACAGATCTTTGGTATAATGTTCTGTGAAGCATAGCAACTAATATCGTCTTAAGACCTTGCATATTTTGAACATGACCCAAACATTTAGTAAACATTTTCTCTAGAGATAAAACTTACTGTCCAATTAATGTTTTTAATAGTTTCAATAGCTACTGCAAAGAACACTACAATGATAATTGTATCCACTGGACTTCTGTGCTTCAAGCATCCTTATCTGCCTATGACTCCACAGTGGCCTTCAACTGGGCTTTAAATAGCAAGATAAAAAATTTATACAAGAACACTGTTACAGTTAATTCTCAACAGTACACCAGCTTTCAAAAATATTTTTGATTAAGATAATACTGATTAATTTTACTTTATATTAACACAGAAATCCATTGGTTGGACATGGGAACAATACTCCCCAAATTGTTTAATCATCTCAGGCTTTATCTTTTACGAATTGTCTTCAAAACACAAAGAGGGTTATCTTCTTTAAGTAAGGCAGTATCACTTTATCAACAGCACAAGAACACAAGGAGACAAGGATCACAACCAACTTATTTGCTTTAAGAATCATTTCACACATCATCATCTCTCAGTAGGCATTTACAAGACTCAATGCCATACAATACATAAGTCAAATTAAAATGCAGTTTTGTGGGGCTGCTTTGCATAACTTAGATATAGATCACAAGCTGAACACTCCTCAACCCAATCTATTGTGTGTCTCCAAAAAACCACTGAGACTCTACTGAGCTTATCTACCTGAAGAATCCATCTTTGAACAATAAGGAGACCACGCTTGCTTTCAATGTATTTTATGATACCTGTTTAATCAGAGAGGACTATTTCTGTCACCATCTGAGGAGAGAGACTTTCCATCTTGTCTAGTCAAGTGAAGTGGTGGG
This sequence comes from Galbula dea, assembly GCA_013399015.1. Taxonomy (NCBI): domain Eukaryota; kingdom Metazoa; phylum Chordata; class Aves; order Piciformes; family Galbulidae; genus Galbula; species Galbula dea. The sequence continues at coordinate 1,411,474 of VWZX01001727.1, forward strand.
CATGCTTTCAAGCACTATCATTTCGGTCAGAAGTTAATGGAAATAAGCAACAGCTCAGAGACATGTACAGAGCTTGAGTCATCTCTGTGTTGTGCTTATTCCTCACCTTTAAGGCACTCTGATACAGCTCCTCATATCTTCCAAAGCAAGTAAAAAGCTCTGCAGTAGCCTGAAATGGCCTAATGGGACAAAAACGTTTCTTTCCAGCCTTGGTAGATAACAAGAATAATGAAGTTTCCAAGCCTTGGGAGCAAAATAAAAAAAATTTTAAAATCCTACAAACTGGCATGTGCAATTATATAAATGAACAAATGCACAAAAACCTATATATACAAAACCAGAAGTAAAATGTTTCCCTTTTATTGTAGCCTATTTGTATCTACCTCCCAGCAATATAAACCTGACTTCAGACTATATCCCAACTCTCTCAAATATAAAATCAGACCACAGCTTCATTTATACTTACAGCTGAGAGATGGTGGTGAACACCAGAAGACACAGCCTGCAAGCAAAGCTGACACCAAAACTATCCATCACAGTGAGATTCCTCCAGGAGCTCACATCATAGTTCAGGGCCAGACCCCATCTGCTTTGCCCATGCACCACAGATGAGCTTTACTGATGGCACACAACTACTGAGGTTTCCACTGGTAAGCAATGGTTCAGTGGTAACATACATGGTAACAAAAACTTCCTAGTCACAACATGCTGCAGATCATATGCTAGACAATTTTACTACAGTAAAATCAGCCTCCAGATAGATATAAAGCCAGCACAGGAAGGAGGACAAAGCATGAGGAACAGTTGCTTGGGAAAGAGAGAAAAAAAAAAAAGCCAAGAACAGGGAGTGACAGGTACTTGTGTTTTAAATTTAGGCCTTCTTCCTACATAGTACCCAAGAAGAATATTTTGTGTTTCTTTGTATACAGCTTCTTAGTCATTTATGAAAAGCTATTATTCAAATAATTACAAGTACAGCATTAAATATAAATGGCATGTTCAAATCATCCCACTTTGCAGGGACAGTTTGTTACCTCAGAAAGGACTACCTCTAGGCAAAGGACTGACAGAATGAACTCATGACCTCCAAAGGGTCCCTATTACCCATACTGGACTTACTTCTGCAAGAAACCGGAAAACCAAATTTTGCTGGATGCAGTTCCACATCCATGAGTTAACTGCTTCCCCCCATCCCTCCAAATACAGAGTTCATACTTTGCTCCATGGGAAGGACACATGGTTGGTTTACATAGCACTTTCTTTTCTAAATTCCTTCACCCTCCTCACCTCCAGCCTTCAGCTGCAGTAATTAAGCCAAGGGAAGAAAGCTCTGTCTGCATACCCAGGTCAAATTCAAATGCAGCAGAAACCAATGTTAGCACTATTTTTAAAAAAGGGAAAGCTGGCTCCCACTCAGCATCTCATTTATTAGATCACAGATGTTCTTAACATACATTGGTAAAGCTGGATAAAATCAGCAAAATGCATATGTATTTGCAACCAGGACTGCACTGAAAAAGGCAACACCATTTTTTATGTCATGTCAGTCAAGCCCACAGAGGTTTACCAATCACAACCTGCAATCATACTCAACATATTGGCAACTGCCTTTATTGCCTCAGCAGAAGAGATAACCCAGGTATTGAATCAGATAAACTGTTATTTCTGGCCAACAAAAGTCCATATGTGAGACTTTTATCATCAAATCAAGAAATAACTATGCTGAAGCAAAGGCTCAGGGTTCAGCTGAAGTAATAAGCCCTTGTAGAGCTAGTCTTGTGTACCCGACTCATCACGAAAGCAAACAGGCAGCTGAGCTGTGACCACTCCCTGGGCGTCTTTACCATCTTCGCTCTCGGGGTTTACTGCTCCTGCCAAGTCTCACCAACCCATCTCCAGCCCTCTGCCCGCTCACTCACTGCAAAACCAATCTCCTCCAGTGACTGATGTCAACACAGTCAAACCACCGACATCACACTATCCTGATGACCATTACAGAAGAGTTAATCTGGAGGATATCACAGGCAGGCAGTTCAAAGCAGGCTATCTTAAAACTACATTAGCTAGATATGCCAATTTTTCTGGGAGAGACACTTGAGTTTTTCACTCACCAAAGCATGAAGCAGCACAATGCAACCACAATGCTAGGTCAGGTTAGAAAACTGCTCCCGTTCTCAACTCCCTCATACTCTGGCTGTGAAGTTTAGAGACAAATTTCCAGTTTATAATCTTGTCAAAAATGGGCAAAAACTGTATCAGTAGGCCCTACATAAGCCAGCTACAAGGAGAGTCTCACTCCCAGTGAGGATTCTTAAAATCTTTAAAGCATCAGCAAACCAAATATAAAAGTCTCCTAAAAATTCATGCTAGGTCAACGTAACAGCTTGCTGTTTTGTCTTTTTGGACAGTAATGTTTGTAGGTACCACAAGAAGACACATTTAAGGAAGAAATGGTTTAAAACTGTTGTTCCTCCTTGAAGTTCTGCCATTATGTGGTTTTAAGAGGTGAAACTACAACTTCCATGTATTGTCTCAATAGTTATTTCTCTGTAGCTGTGCTCAGCAGCAGAAAGCACTGGTGTTGCTCTGGTGAGATCTCAGGATGTGAGAAGATGAACTAGGCTATTAATAATGTTAACTCAGTGTCTGATCAAAGACTCCAAGAGCAGAAAGAACCATGAAGAAAGACAAACTAAAGATGAAATGAAAGAAGAGGATGGTCTAGGTTTGGGTTGGGTTATTTTTTTATTTTTTAAGCTGAAACATAAGGCTCAGGTTTGTTGGACCATTGTCCTAAATGCTATTCCATCTCCCACTTTACAGTCCACAAAAACCAGAGAGCATGCTAGCACCACAGCTGCTCTAGTTCACATCTAGATGAGTATAGATGGCTCAAAGAAGGTGAATTTATGCTATGATGTTTAAGTGTAAATCAAAGCAGCAGAGGCACAGGAACTCTTCCCAGTTTGCCAGTAGTGCTTTGGGGGTTTGTTCAAGTCAACAGACTTGTCCTAGCTTTGCAGGCAGGTTTTACACCTTGCACTAAGCTGCAGGCTGCCCTGACCACAAAGCATTTACCTGGTTAGCTTTCTGCCAGCTGCACTCTGTATGTGATCTATGTGTACCTTCATGTGGTTTCTCCACTCCAGAAAACAGGTTGAAGGTCTGAACTCTGCAGCAGCACAGGGCATACACCAGACACAGTCATAAGACAGATGTCTTGTACTGTACAAGATTTCTTGTGTGCAACTCTGATACTAATCAAGAGAAAACTCTTCAGCACCCATAGGAGAAAAGTTTGAAAGAGCAGACATTGACATGGTTAGAGTATCTTTTTAGATTCCTGGCATTCACTTTAGGCAGCAGCTACTTTCAGAGGGTACTTAGCAATTTTTAGAAGAGGTGATTGAGGAGAAGCAACATGGCAAGTGGCTTTGGCAGTTTGAACAATTCCTTAGAGTAAACTTGCATCTGTTTTCTGGGGTCTTTCATCAGCAGAGCCTGAGCAATCATGCCTCCCAAAAAGGCCATACTTGATGCTTAAAAACCCCATAATACTACATCCCAGTGCTATGGAAAGTCCAGAGTCGAAAGACATATGACATCTGCAGCATCTGACACCCACTGAGAATAGACCAATAAGCATTCCATACCCAGTCAATATTTCTACAAAACATGTAGTAACTGTTCAGCTTAGTTTGAAACTCATTGGCTACTTTCAACCAGATGAGATGTACACAGAGCATTCACACAGACCTTGTTTACATAGAAAATTCAGTAAACAATTGATCAGACCAATGACAAAGGTTAAATAAAAAAGAAGAGTAGGTAGTGCAGACCAGACTTTGGAGCTCAACAGGAACAGTAAGTTGGTTTGTTTGTGGTGGATTTGAGAGGGTTTTTTTGTTGATTTGTTTTAAGAACTAGGGGAAACAATGTGGTTTTAACCAGTAGATAAGTACAGAATAAAGACTCATATAGAGCTGCACTGTAACTCCAGTGCAGCAAAACAGAAATAATGCCCCAAACCATCAGGTTTCAATACTTTGCTCTGAGCTTCCTTTGAAGCCTAATAAGGTTTTAATCAGAAACCTGATGTCCACACACAGCTAGACACAGCCAGTACTACAACAGATTCAGCATGATGCAATTTGTCTAAATTCCTGGTACTCATTTGCACACCTCCTTTTTAATTACATACTCCGAACAAGTACAGACTCTTATCTTGTACTTCAAATAAATAAAGTAGAAACATTGCCCAACTGAAAATACATTTGCATAACTCATTAAAGAAAAGCCACCTGAGAGCTGCACACTTTTTTCACACTATCACCTTAAAAAATAATATGCTCTTCACAGTATTCAAGATGATCATCCTCCTCTTTTCAAAATTAACACTGCACATGGAAGGAAGGGTTACTTTACATTAACACTCAGCTCTGCAGTAACACTTTTTTGGTTTTATATGATGGTCATACAGAAAACAGCTATAAGCACAGTAAGCTAACTTAATATAGTCAATCTTTCTTTACATCTACTATAGTGGTTTACTTTCTATGCTGTTAAAATGTAACATGTGATGATAAACATTAAATTCACAACATGCCTTGTAAGCCTCTGAGGTCTAGAATGGGACATGTGCTAGGTGAGACACTCAATAGAAACTTGATAATTGGCAGAGCCTAAGGACATGGAGGAAAATGACTTCATCATTTCCCATCATGAGATATCAGGCCAGTGCCTAGTGGAAGAAATAAGGATGAAAAAGTCAGGATGCTTCCTCATGTTATAGGCAGGGAGGGGAAAACAACTCGGAGCAGTTGTTCTGACCAGCTTTAGCAACTGCCTTCAGAAGGACATATTACCTGGGAGAAAGACACAGGTTACAGAAGGAAGATGTAGCTTTAGGGACTTTGGGGGGCATGCCAACCTAGCTGTGGGGCTCATTGGCATCTTAACTAGCTTGTGATGGTGGCTAAAGTAGCTGAGAAAGAACCTTATGGTAAAAAAAAAAAAACAAACCAAAAAACCCATAAAAAAATTTAAAAAATTCCTTAAGTCTAAGCATCACTTTAAAAATACATTTTGGTGTGTTACCTTTTTACAACACTGGAAACAACCTTTTTCTGCAGTGAATAAAATAAACATATTTTTAACCCTAAAATTTTACTTAGAACCCGTCTGACCTCAGGATGTCTGGTACACAACAAGGCATCCCACCATCAAGGACAGGAATGATTCTTGTGCTGCTCAAGTTCCAATGGAGTTCAAAGGTTCTTAGAGGGTAACAGTGTGCTCCTTTAATAAACTATACAGGTCACACAGGGATTGTGTGGGTCACTGCAGGAATCCATGTGGAGAAAGTGTTTGTGTGACAAGTGTTGGGCACTTGGCCAGTTCCTTCATACTCAGCAGTTTAACCATGTCTAAACCTCTATAAAGTCCTCAAGGAATGCTGCAATGAACGTGAAGTTGATATACAAGTCATCAAAACACAGGGTAGGAATAAGCTTTAGAATTCATCTACAGCCTGACTTGAACTGACAGAGGTAACATTTTATTTTAGTGACCATAGTTAAGTTGTGCTATAATTTTGACCACGTTCTACTTCATTTTTACCATAAATAGCTTTATGTTTCCAGTGGGTTGCTGTCATAGTCCAGAAATGATGGTCAGTTTGGAAAACAATAAATTTTTGGTTTGAGATTAACATTTGTAACAAGAAAACACCCCAGAGTCTACTCAGAAATACTGAATGCACATTGATGTACACTGATGAGACAGGTGCAGATGTGTCTTTTTCTAGTCACATTTAATCTTATTTAAAATTGTTTGCTGAGAGGAATGCCATACCAATCAACAACAGCAGGAAAACCCAAGGGAGGACTTCCCATCACCCCTCCAAGATGGTTTTTTAATGATGATTTGGATCGGTGTTTGTCTTCAGCATCAAGTTCCTTTCTCAGAGTACAGAAAACAATCATATACACTTTTTCTCTCCACAAGAGCTAAAACATTTTCTAGGAGGAACTTAACAGGTGTTGGCACCAAATGTTCATGTATTAGAGCAACACATGTTGGATAAAGGAAAAAGATCAAAGCAGAAGAAACTCACAGTTCATCAAAACAGGAGGATGAGAATTGACTGTTCGCCATTCCTTAAATAAAACAAAATGAAACCAAACAAAAGCAGCAGAGTGGCCATTAAAGAAAGCCACAGGACAAAGATAAAAGCAGTTTTCAAGATTTTCACAATACCTAGTGGTGTGGGAAGAACATAGGCTAATATCCAGTGCCAAGTAAAATCACTGAAACAACCAAAGCTCCTGACTGCCACAAATTCCCATGGAGGTACCACCATAAAGGTGTGATTTAATTCTTACCAAGGACCTGGTCTACAGAGTCCCCTGAGCAACACCAAGGACCCCGCGAAAGAGCTGTCGATGCCACATAATTGGGCACAAAGAAAATACTGGCACGTAATTGGGCACAAGAGATCTAAGGAATAAGAATGGACAAAATCCAGGGGTTTTCAGTCTAATTCCTCTACACTGGTTATTTTCTTAGGTTCTGACTGAATAAAACTTTCATCCAAGTAAGTGTACAATCTTGCCTGATTTCAGTCTTCTCTATTCCTTGGCCTCACTTGGCATGCAACAGAATTACTGATACAGAAATTATGTATAGCAATGTACATAAACTCTTTGCAGGAGTAACATTTAGAACTGTGGAATAATGATAATCATATGTTTCTTTCAAAGCAAGGTTTTGTTCAGACAGTAACAGAATTTACCATAAAGTTACAGACACCTATATCTGAAAACTCTCCTGTAAAAATAGGATGCTTCAAATTATTAAAACACCACATATTGCAGAATATAATCTATAATTATTTCCACTTTCCAGCTGAGAAGTGTTTGCTATTGATACTGTGCTGTAATTCTGCTGCATACTCTCTATCTTAAAACCACGCAAACATATTTGGTACTGGAATAAACGGGAAAAAAAGTTCCAGCAAACTCATTTAATAACACCAATGAGATCACATTAAAACAAACAACCCCCTGCCAGACAGAAGAGAAACTATTAGCACTGTTGGATCAAGTTATAATGGATTCCTTTCATGAGAACCTAAAAATCCAGGACTTTCAAAGGCAATCCATAATCACCCACCCACCGAACATTCAGAACAGCATCCTCTCAGGCAACAATTCCCAGCACTGAGCTGGCAGTGTTGAAATATACAGCTATCCTGGACACTAGGTTTGCTTTTTCCTCACCTACAGTGAAGAAAACATGAGGCAAAACTTTCACTGTGATCCAAACATGAGAAAGGCTTGCTTTAAACACAACGCTTTTCTACCATGAGCTTTTGGGAACTCAGTGGAACTATGCCCGGATCCAGAAGGGTGCCAGTTAATTTACAAATGTTCCTCCACCTTCCTCCTCCCTCCATCCCCTAGTTCAATCCAATAAAGCAAACACAGCTGGGCCTGGACAGCAACAGAACCATCAGGTTGCAGAAAACCACCTGACTGATAGCACCCATTACAGTAGCCATCTTTCACCACATCCAAATTCAGACCCAGCCTGGTGGAACTGGCAGCAAATGCCTGCAGAGGAGCATAAGAAACAACATGGACTGATACAGTCTCCTGAATGTCTACTTTTATATTTCTAAATTTTAGGATTTTGGATGGTATCACCTCTTGCCTCTATTCACCATTGGAAAGCGTTTTAAAATAAACATACTAAATTTGGAAGCTTCAGTGTTACGTGGCAGTCAGGTCAGTAGAGGGCTAATCCTGTCCATAGTGGGATGACCCACTGTGAATTTAAAGGTAAGTCCTAGTATTGGATGACACCAAATAGAAAACTTCTACTTAAAAACAGTAAGCAAATTGGATCAATATTCAATGCTCCCAGAAAGCAGGATCCGCTCCTACAGTATCTATCAAAAATCATTTGACATGCTTACATGAAATCTCATAAAAGACAAGCTATGACACTTACCCTGCAAGCAAAAAGGCTTTGTCCTTGTAAAACTGTAAGAAAGAGACAAGCAAATACAGCCCTGCTGTCATTCCACTCTCAGTCCTGAAGATGACAAATAAGTGTTACCTGAAGGTATGCAAGAAAACCTTAAATCTTGGGGTAAAAAGGAAGCCCATTCCCCAAATTTCTCTGCCCTTCAATTTTTATTTGTTTTTTTGAGAAGTGGTAGAATGTTTGAAGCCCAGTACTTTAGGACACAAGGAAGGAGAACAGAACAATAAAGAAATAGCTTTGCAAAATCATCTCAGAGGGCTTCTCGAGGAAGCAAGAAGATTGAGTTCAAGAGATGGGGGGAATTTACCTATTAATTTGTCATAGCAGGAGAGTGATATAAAGAAATTCTCCTTTTGGTGGTTACTTTTAATACTTTAGATTGGGTTTCTGTTTTAAGCATTCACCCCAAACCTATGCTGAACTGAGGGGACACAAATGCAAGCTTTCCACACCTGGAACAGTAAGAAGTCTCCTATGCCTGTTTACAACACTTCAGCATGTGGAGGAACCTGATTTAAACACCTTCTCTTTAAATAATTCATTTTAAAAAAATAAAAATCCAGCTAGCATCATTCAGTGATCATGAGCTATCAAAATCCTATGACAGATTTAATTTTTTGCATGAAATAGATGAGTATTACAGGACAGAAAACGAAAATCAAGCAGTGAGCATACTTAGCATGTATTTAACTTGAATAGTGACATCTCTGCATAATAACCCCGTATTTAATTCCAAAACAAACTTCTAACCCAAGGGTTGCAGGTAACAAGTGAACTCATATTTTGCTACAAAAGAACCACCACCTTCTCTCAAAGTAAATGACTCATCTCTACTCACACTTTCATGCTCCAGCATTTTCTAAGCAACAGTGTTTTCTTTTTTATACCTGAGGAGGATACAATTTTGAAGTGAGAACTCACTTGGTCAACAGCCAGCTTAAGATGAGCCAGCAACGTGCCCAGGTGGCCAGCAACATCCTGGCCTGTATCCAAAGTATGTGTGGCCAGCAGGACTAGGGAAGTAATTGTCCCCTTGTACTTGGCACTGGTGAGACTATACCTCAAAACACAGTGTTCAGGTGTGGGTCCTTCACTACAAGAAAGACATTGAGTTGCTGGAGTGTGTCCAAAGAAGGGCAACAAAGCTGGTGAAGGGTCACGAGCACAAGTGTTATGAGTAGCAGCTGAGGGAAGTTTTGTTTAGCCTGGACAAAAGCAGGCACAAGGGAGACCTTCTTGCTCTCTACGGCTACCTGAAAGGAGGTTGTAGCCAGGTGGGGATTGGTCTTTTCTCCCAACTAACAAGTGATAGAACAACAGGAAATGGCCTCAAGTTGCACCAGAGGAGGTTTAGATTGGATATTAGGGAGCTCTTCTTCACTGAAAGGGTTGCCAAGCATTGGAACAGACTGCCCAAGGAAGTGGTTGAGTCACCATCCCTGGAGATATTTCAAAGATGTGAAGATGTGGCACCTAGGGACATGGTTTAGTGATAAACTTGGCAGTGTTAGGTTTATGATTGGACTCCATGATCTTAAAGGTCTTTTCCAACCTAAATGAATCTATGATTCTATAAGGCCAGTGATGATGGAGACATATGCCCATTCAGACTGCACCTGCAGAAAATTACAGTGGACTTTACAACTCTGTAGGATTACAGTCCTAAGAATGAAATACTCCTCTAAACCCAAAGCTTTTCATAAAAGTCACTCCTGATGGCTTTTGAAAAGGTGTGGACTGCTTTATGAGACTACTTAGTGATTCAATAGGTTGCTATTTTTGCTTTGTCTGATTATACTGGTTTCATTTATAAAAGGTTTGAAGTTACTGAAGCAAACATTTAAGAGATTATCGAGCTGTGCTGCTTTTCATTATCCAACTATATACGGTATCTCAAAATTTGAATTTTTCTCCTCTCTCTACATTCAAGGAGCAAATAAAGTTCAAGAAAAGCCTTCTGACTCTAAATGTAGATTTGTTAAAATCACTATGAGAAAAATCCTAACAGTTACAGAAATTTTATTCAGACAAGGTGAAAGGCTTAATCTATAGCTACAGGCAAGCAAAAAATTCAAACCATTCTTTGCTGGTGTTAAGGAACCACGTAAGAAATTAGGAAGAAATGTAATTCCAGTAGAACTGAATGTTGGATTATGCAACAGATGTTACTGCTTGATTAATAGCTTAAGAATATCAGTGAATGTAAAGCATTCAGTAGAGAATGACATATCCTGACTGAGGTGGTCTAGTGGTTAGGATTCGGCGCTCAAATCCCAGCCAGGGAAGCTTTGCTATGACCTAGTCTTAGGGAATCCTGCTCTGGCAGGGTGGCTGGACTAGATGATCTTTTGAGGTCCCTTCCAACTCCTAACATACTGTGATACTGTGATCCTGGCAGTTCATCTCCAGTGCTCATATCCAAGACATCCAGCCTTGCAGCTGGCTCCCCTTCTCCACATTGTCCCATACTATGGGGAATTTGGGTTTCACAGTCCCAGGGTCGTTTCTGGACAAACATTAGAGGACTAGAAATCAACATGAGTTTATACCACCAAAGCCTTACCTAATAAGACAGCTATCTCACAAAGCCATCCAGCTAAGCAGCCTAAACTAAAAGCATTTTTTTCCATGAAAAAAATATCATTTTTCCAAAGCTTTAAAATTCAGACATCTTATTTCTCCACTGTTATATTGTATCTAGGATGATATAAAGCACTTCTCAACCTGTAAACACATGTGATGATGAAGGTGTCCCAGGTTTATGCAGTGTTAGAGCGAGAACCACACCTCATAACACTAATTTTTAAGTCAAACATCAGGAAACGTGTTCCTCTGAAAGTCCCACAAGATTCTGCTGCTGCTTAAATCTGACAAGTTCTTCCCATGTGAATTATTGCCTTATGATTTGCCTTAAAAATCAAAAGCCTGGAAGGCATTTAGGCTGTTAAAAATTAATGAATAGAGGCCTTTTAGCTCTTACCTCGTACTAAAGTATCAAGAGGTCCTCTGTGAAGAACTTCATAAATTTGAGCAGAACTGATGGAAGCTGCCCACATAGCCTCTCCTTGCCAATTATACGTGTATCACAGTAATGGTATGAACACCCTCTTCCTTCCACATGATGCAGAAATATTGCTTTCAGCCATGAATCTCTGAGCTTAGGCAGAAGCACCCAGATCCCTGTACCTGCTTGCAGGCATATCCCTGTTACTGAAGAAAAAAGCCTCCTGTCCCCTAACCCCCAACACACACACACACATATTCTGCATGCTGACATGTAAATGTTTCAGTAGTAAGCCATGAATAAGGACTTCAACAGTCTTTCATATTACTCAATATTACCTTCTTCAACTTCTTTCATATTACTCAAATAATGAAGTTGGGCAAGATGTTTCAAGAAATAAATTATGTATTATAAGCATAAATACCTAAGAGAAGCATTCACAGGCTAAAAGCAAAAAGAAGCATCAATGTACACACACCCCTATATGCGTCCTCCAAACCAGCCAAAAAATATACACCACTATCTTAATAAAAAAAAAAAAAAGATGGGTCATTTCTCCTCCTTCATGTTTCTGTCCCTCCCAGCAACACCCACACCTTATCTACATACAGCAAAGCAAAAAATTTTCAGGACTGTTTCCACATGTAAAGGCAGCAGGCAAAAACAGAGGTAAAAATATAGCAATAAATAAATCAAACTCATTCAGAGCAGCATTCATTTTTTCCTTCCAAGCCATGAACTTCAGTGCTAGGTTTTAGGAGCTCATCTGTATCTGTTGGGGAGGAAGATGAAGAAAGCAGCTGTGAGCTCCCTGTGCTAGACCATGAGTTGTGCCCGGGAATATGTGCCACCACTGTGGCCACTGCCCCTCCATCCCACTCATGAACCTAGGCACAATGCAAGTGCAGAGCTGCCAGAAGCTTCCGTCGCTATGATTGCTTTTTCTTGCTGGAACACATTCCCACTCTGAAAGTGTAAAATTGCTTGAAAAAATGCTGTTTGCAGCTCTATCAACTGCAGCATAACAATTCCTGCTTGGGCCGTAGGAGTATGCTAGAGCAGCCAGGAGCTGATATTCAACCACTGCACCTGTCACCATCAGCATCTCTGCAAAGAGGCACACAACAAGAACTGAATCCTACTGTAGAAACACCAAATCCTACAGATTCTTAGCTGCAAGAGGACATGACCACTGAGATAGCTGACAGCATCATCCATGTAAAGTTCCATGGACACATGGAACTTACTCTTTCAAGTTTGAGCTACAAGAGTGCATCTGTTTGTCCTCTCCATGCCCAGCCAAACTGCTGAATCAACTTTTTTGTTCACTCACTGGAGATGCCCAGTCACAAGATGTTAGTTCTGCCAACCGGGCTCTCAAGACATGTCTTGAGGGCTGACATGATCTGGATCTATCACTAAGCATCCTAATTCCCTTTGAATTTCACTCCAGCTCAGAAAGCCTGCAGCTGTCTATAAGCAGGAGCTCATGCCAAACAGAGTAGAGAACCTCCATGTTCTGCATGGAATGGCTTCTACATTGAAGAGCTGTCCTGGAGGTAAAATAAAATACTAGGGGAAGGTCTTTTTTTCTCTCTCTCTCTTTTTGTTTTGGAACTGTCTCTGTTCCAAAACTAATGGTGTTAGGCATGAAAAAGAAGTTTTCAGTTTTAAAGCTATGTTAGCACCATTACTAGTAATCAACATAAAGCAGACAGTAACAGTAAAGACTACCAGATGCTAGTGGGTCAACAAAAGCACTAACAATCAAGTGGCAGCATCAAACTGCAGATCCCTGCAGAAACACAGGCCAGTGACCCCAGGTACAGGTGGCCTATGTTTCAGCCTGTCTGGTCCCAGCTCAGCATATTGCATTAGCCAAGACACTTTGAACAAGATTTTCCAGTTCCTCTAAAGGGTCCTTTACCATGCAGTTAAACAGGTTCAAGCCAGTGAGAGACAGAAGATACAAGAACAACTCATTTATATTAAAAACAACTGGTGCCAACCCATAAAAGCATTACCATTGGAGTTGTGCAGATTAAAATAAATCTCTACCTTTGCCCCACCTTTTTGGCTTAGTACCTGCCTCTTAGCACCAGAATGCTGTGGTACCGTAAGAGCCATGCCAAGGGTAAATCCCACAGAATAACATTGGCAAGGTCAGTGAGCCACAACTAGAAATTATAGCCATTTTCTTTCCAGAGATCTGTTACCTGTATGTCACAACAAATGAGAGGAGGAGAAAAGGAATGTATGTCATCAGTGAAGTCGGCAGGTAGCTGGCAGGGATGCAATTTTGTAGAGTTAAAGTAAACAAAATTTACAACAATCAGGTGAAATACACAATACAAAAGCTGGGCTACAGTGTATGTACTCAACCAGCCAGCTATGACAAAAAAACGTTAATCAGATAAATATGTAAGGCTTCCTTTCACCTCTTCTTTTAAAAAATGCCTTTTAAAATAGGTGTTTAAAAACTACTGACACACATAGCTTTGTACCACTTCCTGTTTTGTTTTCTTAATCAACTAGTGGATCTCAGTTAGGGTAAAAGGTTCCTCCCTATGAAATGTTATGGTTTCTGAAATAACTGTACTTTGTGCAGTATTCCCTTGAAAGCATGGAAAAGAAAGATCTACAGTCACAGTCCTACTGCCAGTACTAATGTCTGCTAGCACACAAAGTTCGGATAAAAGTAATCTTTCTAATAATTTCAGAAAGCCCAGATCGAGATTTCTAAACTCAGTGTTAAACACTAATTGAATGGGCAGGTCAACAGTCTCAATTACTGCTATTAAGCTCACTCTCTAGCAAAAGGGAGAAACTAATACACAGCCTACAGATCTGAAGAAGCAATGTAATGAATCATTATTATCAAGTCCTAGGCAAAAGAGATCAAACATTACACCACCAAGAAGGATATACTCCGAGTGTCCTGGATATCACAAACACAGCTTGGGATAGCACAGCACAGCTCACTGGCAGGGAGCATGCAAGGATGGAGGCTGGCTGCAACCCCTCAGCATCTCTGGCTGTGGAGCAAGGAGAGATGGAGCGACATACAAGAAAAAAGTGCATTAGATAAAGTAAGCATCTATCCACAGAAAGAGCTATGAAACTGGATGTTTCCCACACCTTTAAAAATGTTCAGAAATACAGAGATGCCCCTGCTTTAAAGTCGTTTTCTGTGATCACTCAAACTCTCTGCACAAGAGCTAGGTCAGAAACTTTTCACTCTGAAGGTGCCAAGACTGTAAAGGAAATAACTTTACAAAACCAGAAAGCAAATATTAGGACTTCTCATTAAACACAAGAGCTCTCAAAAGCAAACAAATTTCCATTTGTAACTGAATTGCTGCCTGTGATCACAACACTGACAAGGCCAGGCTCTTCTTGGTGAAGCCCAGTGACAGGACAAGAGGCAATGGCTGTAAGCTGAAGCATAGGAGATTCCGTGTGAACACATGTAGAAATTTTTTCACAGTGAGGGTGCCAGAGGACTGGCACAGACTGCCCAGAGAGGTTGTGGAGTCTCCTTCTCTGGAGGTATTCAAAACCCATCTGGATGCACTTCTGTGTGACATGGTCTAAGGAATCCTGCTGTGGCAGGGGGATTGGACTAGATGATCTTTCGAGGTCCCTTCCAACTCCTAACATTCTGTGATTCTGTGATCACTGCCTCGAATCACAACAAGAGTTTCAGAAGAGAAAAGAATTTGGCTCATTTGCCTGCTTTTCTGAAGGATGATGGACAAGTGAAACAACACAATCAGTCCTAGGCTCCTTCTCTCCACACCTACCATTCTTGGCCACAGAAAGGTCTGGGCTGGAGATAATATACAAGAAGAATCACAGAATTCCCTGCCAGCTGACTACCAAGCTGATGGATAGTATGCAAACTCCCCACAAGGAGGAAACAGACTTTGACAGGACCTTTTTTTTTTTTAATTTCTGTGTATTTATTTGAAGCAAGACATTATTTTCCAGAACAGTGGTCTCCACCCTGGCTGTACATCCCATTAGTTAAAAAAAAAATTGACCACACATCCACAATATATGTATATTTATTTATACACTATACGCATGTATTACGGAAGTTCTAGTGTTTTCCTTCCTGCACCTCAAAGGATTATCTTGCATACCCCATTCTGGAGACCACTGGTCTAGCTGAGGGAGCTTTACCAAAAGCAATTTATTCAAAAGATTCCAAAAGGCATCACATACTAAGATGAAAAGGTATTTAACAAGGTACCTCTTCTGCATAGAAACACTGATCTACAAAAATTGTTCCCAGGGACTCAACAACAGGTGAAGATGATGTCCCAGAAAAACAACAAAACTAGAGAAGATTCGTATCTTTCCTCTGCAATATTACCTAAATATCTTGAAAAACAGAGTTCCTATAAGGTTGTATACTCAGGCTCTCCCCAAAGCATGAGTTCCTGGGTTTTGACTCCGAGCAATGCTACAGTCTCAAACTGAAACACTGGACCAAAGTTTTTCCAGCAAAGGGACAGTACCCACAAGCTAGCAACTGCTCTCTAGTAAAAACAAATGAAAAAAACAACCAACCAAACACATACACACAAACAAATAAAACACCAAAACCACAGCATGTATTCAGAGTCCATGTTTGAAGTGCTGTAACATTGTATTTGTGTTTTTTAGGAAGAATAAAATCTTCAGTTAGCTCTTTTTCCTTTGGGTTTACAGATGATGATTCTATGGTTCAAATTGCATGCTCCTTTCACATAGGATTTCACTAGCTATGGCTGTACTACACAATTTCTCACTGAACCATATAATTAGGTTACATTTTTAGCTGACTACATGAATTGACCTTCAGATGCAACAACTGCATGTGCAGACTGACATTCAGCATGTGCCCAGGGAGTCTTGGCTGTATCCTGCTTCCATTGAAACAAGTGGCAAAGCTTCCTTTTACTCAACAACTGAAATTCCTTTTTTTATAGAAGAAAGCACAGAAACTCTAGTTAAAGAATAACAAAGTATCAACAATAATTAAATACATTTAAGGAAACAGAAGCAAATGCAGTGTGAGCTGTTGGTGAATGGCAATTGACGACCAACTCTGGGACAATCGCCTGACTGCTGGAGAGCATTATCTGTATAGTTAATGCAAAGAGGAGTTATTAACCCTGCAAGACATTAAACAGACTCAAGTTCAGGGTTCATCTAAGATTTTGATGTCTTTTTCAGTGTCATTTTCATAACTAGTTTGCTTTATGAGAATAAAAGTTTGCTATAATTCTTTGTCTCGGACTTATTTCTACTTGGAATTAACAGCATCCCAAAGACTTAATAATGCCTTTCAAATTCTTCAGTTGGAGAACAGATATAAATGACCTTTTTGCAGGAACTGCACTCTCAGATACAGATTTGACCTCAGCTATGAGACTACTCATGTTCAAACAAGGATTTTTTTCTTTTAAATAGTTATTACAGATATTTGCAAGTCAAGTAATCTAAGAGGAGCCTCTCCATAATAAGCAGTCCCTGCTCAAGGATTCACTTCCTGTGGCATAGTGTAAGTCTATTCCCTCTTCATGGGCCAGTTGATCATCTGGGTTCTAGTAACAGCCAGGGAAGTGTTCAGGTCATTTCACCGAAGCATTTATTAGACTTAGACAAGAAACAATTCATTCACAGCTTGAGGAATGTTTCTTTGTGGCCTAAATTCTTCTTAACAAGAATTCGAAAAGGTTATTTTCAGTATGCTGAATGACTACAGGCATATGTTCTTTAACACTTTCTAAAACCAGACTGAGATCAAGTGGCTATAAATACCACACAAATCTGAAATTCCCATCCCAGGTCTCTGCAATATTGAAGTGGTAAATTCTACTGGATTCTGGCCTTCTGAGGTATGAAAGATACTCCCCCCCCATCCCCCTCTTCATGATAGACCAGCATAGACTTTTGAGTCCCTCCACTCCATTCATCAATTTATTTGCCACCACTATCCCAGTTATCTAGGCATGGTATCACAGCAGTTGTTCTCACATCAAAACTCTCAGGGTTTATTGGGATTTCAAGGCAAGAACAAGTCATGAGGCGCATATAGCCTTTCTAAACTAAACTCATAAATGGGCAAATCTCAAAGCATGGCAGGCTCAGCAGCTCTTGTAATGGTGTGCAGTCAACTTCTCACAACCACCCTGAAAAGACCTGGAGAACTGCACCAAGGCACTGCCAGAGAGCACCAGATAACACAGTCCAAATCTCTCAGTCCTAACAACCGTGGCAATCAGCTTGGAGCCCATACCATGACATCACTCCACTCACCAGCACAAACCACTCAGAGTAAGAGCCTTGTGCCTGCAAGGCATCACTGCTGACTTGGTTGTGCCAGTCAGCAGGCTGCCTCCCCATTTCTGTACATCACCTTCCAGTTATTTTAACGCACACCACATGGCTGCTCATTCTTTCTCTAATCTGTGTCTACTTGCTTCCTCCTCTACCCAGCTCTTCAACAACAGCAAACCCAGTCTCCTCCTCCACCCAGCCTGCCTTGTAGGCTTGCAATAGCATTAACAGATAAGTTTTAGCATTTCAGTCAGATCATTTTTAATTCTGCTCTTATAGCTCTACATCCTACTGCTTCTCTGTGTCTTTCTGCATTTGCTATCTCATCATACACCTGTCACCAAGCAAACTGCTTAACTCCTGCATTGTAATTTGAAGAACAACCCCTCCACTCTCAAAAGCAAGGTGGGATAAACAGATGCAACACCTTTGCAGCAAAACCTCTCCATTCTGCTGGTGCAGCACCTGCAAGGTACTACAAAGGAACCCTTAAGGGACACACCAGTTCATTTGCTGTTAAGACTAATAGATTGCAATGGCTCTGAAACATACTTCAGGCTGAACAAAGCCAGTGATTAACAAATCAATCCAACAACCACCAGCTATCAACCCAGCGAACATAACAACTGCTTGCTACACTTGATGGCACCTTTCTGCTAGCCACCACCACTGCTCATGGCCATCACATTTCTTCCCACAGCCATCATCCAAGCCTCAAATACTCATGCTGGCACAAAGCACCAGGTTAGTCAGCTGTGCAGTTGAAAGAAAGATTACTTCCCAACAGGGATTTGCTTTTAAAAATCTAGTCTCCAACCCTAAATTTTACCAGCTGGTTACTACAGTACTTAGCTCCCAGGGGCTAACACAGCCTCCATGGGCAAATGGGGACCATGCAGGCACAAGTCTTCACAGCCACACAACCCAGGTAGCCCAGAGCAGAGGCTCAGCCCCCTCAGGCCACACTTTTCACCATCTCCTCTTGCTCCGTTGAGCCTGCTATGTTCCCCACTACAACCACAATGCTACTCTCACCTGGTCTCTAGCACCATCCATTAAAGTTTTAGGCATGTTTTCTGTTTTGCCTCTGATGAGAAGCTTTTCCTCTCACTAGTTCTCTGACCGAGCACAGCCAGGGCACAACATTTGGGCTGGCCAGAGCCTTTCATCTTTTCCAAGCCCCAGGAGAAACCCTCACATTCACATCAGGGTACTGTTTACTCCAGCAGTAAGGATAAGGCATTTAGAGGAAAAAAATAGTACATAAAAGCACCCCAAAACATACACTTACACTACCTGGAGGGTTTCCAGCCCTCAGTGGCTACAAGTCAGTCTTCAGCCACCAACAGCTACAAGGGTGCCATCTGTCACTCAAGTTCTCCTAAACACCTCCAGCACCAACTTCCTTACACCATATTTTCTAAGTCACAACTCAAGAGACCCTTTCCACATCTTTAACTAAAACAAAAGAGATTTGAGGACAAAATAAAATGAGCAAGCTTCTGACTTTCTAAAGACGACCACAATTAGCCTTCCAGAAACAGAGCACACCCCATGTTTGCACACCAAATGGCACACTGTGCTACCAGACTGTCATTCTGTAACTTAGCATGCACAGCAGTTTTGTTTCAAGCCCACGCTGAAAAATAACAGCACCCCAACAACAGGGAAGGTTGCTAAAGAACAAGAGCAGCCTCACATGAGCCAGGCTTGTGACACCAGACAAAGCACCATTTATGGAACAATTAACATCACAATCCTATATAGCTTTGAGACTTTTAATATTAGGCTACGTACATCTTCTTCCAAATACATGATTAACACTTACTTCCTAACAGCAATCCATTAGAAGAAAAAAAAAACCCCAAAAAAACAAAATAAACCCCAAACACTGAGGACTGATGTACAGTGATTAAAACAGATGCTAGCACATGTGCAAAACACTTGTGCCTGCGCTGATTTTTCAAGTAATACAGGTATAAAATATTTATTCCCAGGTTTCCCCATCTTAATAAAACTTTCAATTGCATGGATTAAAGTGATAAATACATACCTAGATAATTATTTTCTCCTATTTGAAAGTCAAACTGCCTTACATCAGACTAATGATATATACATATACATGTATAAGAGATCTGTTATTTCAGAACCTCCCCCTCCAATTCATATATATTTCCAAAGACTCACTTTCTCAAACAGCTTAATCCAAAAGGAAGCTACTTAACTGACCTAACTAACTTAATCAGAAGTAGAATTAAACCCTAAGGTAACAACTCCTATGAAGAATTGATATTTCTTCTGGATTACAAGCTGAGATACCTCAGTAGCTTATCAGAAAGAGAGGTTAGCCCCTAAAAACCAATATCCCAGCTCTTTTGTGTGGAAGCAAAGAAAAGCAAGACAATGAGGAAAAGCCAAGCAATATCTTGGTTGTACACCAACTCAATTCCACTGGTGTGAGCGAATCTTTAAGAGGCAATGTTAGACTTGCAGCTTTTCTGAAATTTAGAGGTGCCATGAATGTTAAATCCTGCTGATGGAGATCAGATTTAACCTAACATCCCTGATGTCCAGGCTTTAAAGGAAGACTGGCAACATTAAACTTTGAAATCTTTGATACTATGTTCTATTAGACGATGGATGTCATCACCATTGGTAAGTTTTGGTAGTAAGACTAGCATGAACAGTATGGATTTTATTGCATATTTTGTTAGCTTGTTTTTAAAATCTAAAGATGCTGGGTGCCACAAAAGACATTTTTGAAGCCAACTGAAACATCAGTATTCAAAATCATCTCACACCTCACAAGAAGTAATTAAATTATCCCTCACAGACAGTAAAAACACCTTAACAAAACTGTTTAGCCTTCAAGTTAGCTGATGTCTCAGTGCAGATATAAATGCTCCAAACAGCATTTTGGAACATAATGTTTTTTAACAGAAGTAATTGTAAGCAATTCTCACTAATTTTTCACTTCTGTGGGTTTTGGGTTGGTTTTGTTTTCTGTGTTGGGTTTGTTTGGGGTTTTTTTTGTATTTTGCTTTGGGTTTGTTTTTTGTTTTTTTTTGTTTTTGGGGGGGGGGTTGTTATTGTTGTTGGTTGGGTTTTTATATCAGGAACAGGAGGAAGACAGCAATTTCTGCATTTTCTTAACACCCTAGAACAAACTGGTACACAGAACAGGTACCCTTTCCCCCTTATCCTGTAGTATATAAAGCATCTTTTCCCTTAGAACCACTAAAGTCCTATAATCAATATTTTTAAATGCATAGCTTAACAAGTTATAAAAATAATTCCATTAAGAATGAATTACCCTTCAATATAATGCTAAAAAAAAAAAAAGCTTACTTCTGATAGGTTTTATTTCTGCTCTGTGGTATCAGCTGGTCCTTGCTTTAACACATCAATAGTTAGGAAGCAGGGAATTGATGCTCCCATAAAGGTCAATAAATGGCTTTGTTGTCTCCTCTGCATTTCAGAGGACTGGAATGATAGCAACAGAACTAATGAAACTTGGTTTCTCGCATCCTTATGCCCCTTGAAGCACAGTAAGGCTATGCCAGTCACTGTCCCAGCTATCACCACAGCCCCTGTGTTCTCCCTTTCTCTTATAAAACAAGGGACGAGCAGAGACTTCACTGATGTCTTCAACATCCTCACAAGGGGCTGCGGAGGGGCAGGCACCAATCTCTTTACTCTTGTGGATATTGATAGGACTAGAGGTAATGGCATGAAGTTGAATCAGAGGAGATTTAGGTTAGATATCAGAATAAGGGTTTTTACCTACAGGATGGTTGAGTTCTGGAACAACCTCCCCAGGGAAGTGGTCACAGCACCAAGCCTGATGGGAGTTCAAAAGGCTCTTGGAAGTTGCTCTCAGGCACACAGTGTTATTCCTGCGGCATCCTGCAAAGGGTTAGGAGTTGGACTAGATGATCCTTGTGGGTCCCATCCAGCTCAATATTCTGTGATTCTGAGATTATTTCCAGCTCCTTCTGCACATCCTTCCTGACCGGGGAAGAGTCAGCATGTGCTGACTCACTCTCCAATATGCCCACCCTGACTGTCAATTAAGCCTGGCCAAAGAGAACAGATAAATCAAGGTATTTTCAGGAATTCTGCAAGTATTCAACTCAGAGCCCTGTTCCTTGGACCAGTTTGGCTAAAATTTTCCTCTACAAAACCCTAAGCCATGAATTGACCCCTGAGAGGCAGGATAGCCAAGTGCATGTATGTCCTTCAAAACGCTGGGCTTCACCTTGCCTATAAAATTATGTAGGGTTTTTTTGTTTTGTTTTGGAAAATCAGTTTTATTTTAATAAGGATTTTGAAACAGGCAAAGGATACTACACTTGGATTTTTTCACCAATTTATGGTTCTTCCAAATTCAGTTATGTAGAGTAAGATAATGGGAAGAGAGCTCAAAATACTAGTTTTCAGAATGACAGCACAAAGGTAAGGCTAAGCAGAGCAGGTGAGTTAAAAAGTCAGCCCTGCCTAGAGCCAGCTGTCCTGAAAGGTTTCTTTCTGCCCTCAGCACATGTAAGGTATTCATATCTTCATCTGTCAGATCTTGATGAAAATCTGTTCTAAAACATGCACATATCTCTATGTATAAATACACATACACAGATATTCACGTAGAGCAACATTTTATATATCTAGAAATATATAGTTATACTTAACACGTATATTTAGAGAGAGAAAGACAACAGATCCCTACACATTGTCTGTCACAGGGGATTACTGCTTTCTTTATACATGAAATTTATCAGGCTTTTGTTTTCACTGCTCATGTTGCCAAATGACATATACATTAAACTAAAACAAGGAGCAAAAAAAAAAAAAATCTATTAACACAGTCACTTCACAATTAAGTATTTATGTAGGTACTGCAGAAAGCTGGTAGATCTTTTATAACTCCTTGGGGGCTAAATAAAATGAAATCAAAGAGAGAAGGAAATGTGATGACGCAAACACTCGCGTTCAATTCATCAGAATGAATCAAAATACAAGTCAGTGTTCTTCTAGCAGTCAAAGCAGCACCAGGGTAAATGTGAAGACATAGCAAATAACCCAGCAGAAATAAATGCTCCAAGTACAGGCACCCCCTTAATAAAATGTTTTTTTCAAGGCTGTAAACTGCCAAAGATATGCTTTTGCAGAATCCTTTTGGGTATTTTGCAGAAGAGAGGAACCACCTTCAAGAAACAGACTTAAATCTCAGCCTTGTTAGTCTGAAACTGTGGGCTGCTGCTCCTCTGAAGTCAGAACGTTGCCCCTTTGCAAGTGGCAACACTGCGAGCATCACTGTCACCACATCACTCCCCAGCTGCTTCTCCAGGGCTAGTTTACAACTGGAGCTTTTATAACTCAGTCATCAGGTATGAGGACTATCTATTCTGTATGCACACACACATGGCATTTGGATGTTCAGTCACTGCTCAACTAATTGGCTACCTGCTTAATTACAACCCCATCTGAGATAATCTTTTCCATAGCTCATTTATGAATATGGGCATTCTAAAAGGCATATTTACAAAAAGCCAGAAGAGAGAAGTTAATCATCTAGTCAGACCTCTAATCGACCACAGATCCTTATCTGTGATTGAAATATCTAGGATCAACATCAGTCACTTCTGTTTGTAGAGACATTTGGTGTCTCTGGAGTATTCAAGTTAGGACCAAGTTAGGACCTCAAGATATGACCTCCACCTTTTCCCCTGACAGAACCTTGAATTACCATTCCACAGAAGATTTGTGCTTTGTTTCTCATTTGAACTACCAGTTTTAGCTTCCAGGCTTCAGTTCATTTTCTGCTTTTCCTCACTAGATAAGACAGTTCCTTCATAATGTGTTTTTCCAAAAAATATTTTCACCACTTTAATCAGCTCGTTTCTCAACCTTTCCCCCCTCCTCCCCCTTCCCCCAACTAGACAGATTACATCCAAGCCTCCTGCTGTAACACACTTCCTCCATCTTTGGAATAATTTCCACAGCACCTCCTCTTCACCCTGTAGCTCTTCCAACATCTTTCAAAGGATGCTGACACCAGAACACTGCCCAGTACCCCTGAAATATGATATACTGAGGCAAAAACTTATCCACCCTACAGTTCTAGGGCACGTTAGGTATGCAACAAAGAGATATGGCCAGTTGTCTTTTCATAGACATCTCAAATTAAAAGCAGGGCCCAAAGTATCAAAAACCCAAAGCCTTCAGCTCTGCTTACTTTTGCTGGGCTGCTGACCACATCTCTAAAATCTTCTGCAGAGTCTCCTCTTGTGCTCTCTCCTCTTTCAGAGCAGACCAGCTTGATAACCTCATGACTCTGGAGAGCTGAAAAGTCTCCCCTGGAAGTGAGTTACTCTGTCCTGCACCACTCTCATAGGTTATGTCCTTCTAAATTTCCCTTCTCGTTCTAGGAAGCACGATGGCCACCTTGAATTTTGCCAAGGTGATAAAGAGTGGTTTGTGACTTAAAAATACAGTAAGCACAGTGTCTGTACTCTGCAAGCTGGGAATTTCAAAATCTGAAAGAAACCTTGTAAACCAAGTCTGTGTAATAGACTTCCCTTGCTAGCTGCAGTCTCTGCAGTTTTATAAACATATCTGGCAACAATGTCAGTGACAGCATTGCTACACAACAAGAATTACCAAAGCAGGAAATGCTCAATAATACAGATATAATTCACTGTCATTACAGATAACATACCTTCTATATGAAGATAGAGATGTTTCTTTTTACCCTTTTCTTAATATACCAAACAGAAACCCAAGAAACCTTCACCCTAAACAAAAGAACTGCATGAAACTCTCTGCAGTGTACTTCCCAGTGCTGACAAATGGCACCAGGGAGTTGGGAAACCTCCAAAGCACCCTTTGGGAGCAGCTATCAGACTTCTCCAGGTGTTCAATCCTGCAGTAACGGGCAATTCTACAAAGCAGACACCTTGCCTGTGAGGACTAAAGAGATACGAGGGCTAAATTCAGCTCTTAACAAAGCAGCAGCAATGATCTTGCATTAGTGACAGTGATGCTCTCACAACACCAAAGGGTTTTATTTTTATTTCTTAATAAGGTGCATTGCAATGATCACTCAACCAGTCAACTACCGCAACCACTTAAGGGTAATCTGTAGTTCATACAACATTTTTAATTACTTAGGATAAGAAAGGCCCAAATCTGATCTACATAGTGACAGTTTGACAAAACCTCCTAAGAAACAAGACTTCTCAAGCACTGAATCTTTATCAAAGTTTTCTCACCTGCAAGAATAGCACAGAAATGAAAATACACAAAAGGAGTTTTACCAGGCCCAAATAACAGAAGCCATGCAAGATGACAGAGTGTTTGTCTGTAGCAAAAGAATCATAATGTATCTGTAATTAGAATATGCATGGGTGCCTATTTGCTCTAGATGCATGTATAATCAGTCCTAGTATAAATTAGAAAACATAGGAAGGATTAAATATCAATTGCCTGTCCTCCTACACTTCCCACCCCTCTGCCAGGTCCTGATAAAAACAGAAGGCACAGTAGCAATGGTTGGAAATAGACTCTGAAATTAGAATAAAAGAGGAAAATACTCATTTTCTTTTTGTAGCAGAAGCAGAACCTGTAAGAATCACATTAGTGTTTCACTCTCAACAAGTACCACCATATTCTGAAACAGGGAAATTCTGATGGTTTTAACAGAATCTTAAAGGTGCAATATAAATAAGGATCATTAAAATTTGGTGATGTGACAATTAGATTTGACAGTAGAAGTTACAGTATTATGCAAAGAACTGTTTTAATATTACTCAAGCATCCCACATTATAACTATTTCTAGGTGACTAGGAGAGCTTCACAAAATCTCTAAGTGTAATCTTTTGCTAGCTTCACCATCTGGGAGTGCACAGACAACACTTAATCCTACTGGCTTTTTTCCAAGAGACTTACAGTAAGTCTGTGGTATGACTGCCTTTCTCTTAACAATCAAATGAGAGGGTTATTTTGGTTTTGATTATGGCTTAAAATAGCCCACTATCAAAATAATATTAGGGAGATCAGGTCTCCAGGGAGCAATTGCATCTTTTACAAGACAGAGCTGAAACTTTGCCCAGTGTTTTCACTCCAGGTATGCACAAACATCTTCAGAAATGAACAAATGCAGAAAACTTTGAACTAAATTCAGATAAATCAAAAAGAAACAAGCTACAGGTAGAACATGGGGTATGTCATATGACAAGAGGGGCACTAGCTGGTGAGACGATGGGAGAATGGGCACACAGTCGGAACAAAAGGGACAAAGCAGGAGATAAGGATGTAATTAGAAGTCAGGCCACAAATACATTAATATGTATCTAAGGATAACCCTACCATTATGCATACATGTATCCCTAGCAATATCCAGGAGAGCTACAAAAAATTTGATTTCCCAGGTTCATCTTTGTAAAGCTTTTTTTTTTTGTTGTTCTGGATTTTGTGGGGGTTTGTTTTAATATAACTCAGAAGTATCGAGACCAGGAAGATGATGGGAGGATATGAAAGACATTTCCTGCCAAAAAAACAAGTCTTTGAGACCTTCACCAACTGTCTGTAGGAAAGCATCTGGGTAGAGACACCCACACAACTCCCACAATGGCACTACTGCTCTAGTCAGAGCTCTGTATTCAAAGCATATGTAGGTTTTAGAAATTCCTACAGCTCTATCCTCCAAAGCATTGTGCTATTCTGGCACAGCTTGGTTTCAGTTGGTTCTGGGATTTTGTAGTTCATTGGAAGTTTGTTCCTTGCAAAGGCTTTCATAAAGCTGATGGCTATTCTGAATGCTCAAGAACTGAGGGCAGAAAAGCAATGTGGGTTGAAGACTGTGGCATATGAGGGCACCGACCCCAGTTGCTGATGCCAATCAGAATCAACTTTATTGTTCCAGAAACTGGAATTTATACTCTTACACAGAAAGAATAATGACCAATTACCTTCGTACAGAAAGGGCACTGACCAACTAGTAACACCTTCATACACAAAGTATACTGACGAATTAGCAAGAGACACTTTCATATACAAAGGACACTGACCAATTAACAAGTAACACTTCAGAGATAAAAACAACTACTATAAATGTGATAAAAACAGTATACTACAAAGACATGTAAATATGATAAGACTGGCGCTGTGAGCTGTGGAGAGGATAGCATGCTAAGACTGTGTAGGGTGCCAAGGCCTTTGTGTGCAGCTGCAAAGCTGCTAGCTGACTCCCACTCTCTCTCCCAGGCTATCTTTTTCTTGTGAGAAACTAACCCCTGCCTTGTACAGTTTCTCTTTTGTAGGAGCCTGGCCTTTGCAGCCTGCAATGACATAACACAGAAGCTAATGAAACAAATTCTTTCAAGGTTTGGTCTTCTACTTCTGGCTGCAAATTATGCACTGATCTATCAAGGTCACAGAATAGGATGGTAAATAGAATCATGATAATTTATGAGATTAATGAGAATTTTTCTTCCAAAAGTTTTCGGAGACATGAGCAGGGCTCATCCAGAGGAAAAACAAAGAGCGTTCTTTGATGAAACAAGGCTCTCCCTAGAGTGCTACATCAGCACCTATAACCTGCCTTTAACACTTTGCTGGTACGTTTCAGATGTCTGCCGGTTTTGAGGATGAGGGTTTCTTGGTGTGTGAGTTGGGCCTCAGAAGTTTGACAAGGTCTGAGGAATCAAACCATGATGACAGCTTTCTTGTTACCTAACACTGCACAGGTCAAAAGGACAACAAAGTCACTCTGGACATCACAGATGCATTTCCTCCTTCCTGGCAGAGGAAAATAACAATATGGACTCTCTTTAGACATAACTCTTCTGTTTCATGCTGATTTGCCACACAATTATTAAAAAGATCAATGATCAGAGAGAAACATAATTCCCAAAATTTATCTGTTGTACTGCAAGATTAGTCCAGCTATGAAGTGAAGCAGCACAGCTTTCTTATCTCAAACATTACTTAAGTGAAGAGTAGCAGCACTCTTAGATAAAGACGTAGTCAGAAGTTTTCCATTTCATTCAACTGTTGCAAGCAAACAACAGGGGA
Source organism: Galbula dea (assembly GCA_013399015.1). Classification (NCBI taxonomy): domain Eukaryota; kingdom Metazoa; phylum Chordata; class Aves; order Piciformes; family Galbulidae; genus Galbula; species Galbula dea. Next base: position 1,438,929 of record VWZX01001727.1, read on the forward strand.
TTTCATGTGAGCAATTTGAGAATGGCTAAAGGAAAGTAATAAACAAAAGAAAACAAAACACTTCAAAGAACACAAATGCCTCCCAGTATAGCAGCCTGCTGGACATGCTCTGAGTAAGGAAAGGCTTTGTGCCAGAGAAAGGTTACAGGTTTGTTTTCTTTAAAAACCTGTCTAAAAACATCATCTAGTAGGTCATTGCCAACACATTCAGATGAAACCTATGCTTTCAGCTGTGGTACATGTTCTGCAGCTCCTCACACATGAAGCCTCTGTTTGTAACAAAGCAACACTACTAATGGCCCTAGACTTCAATGAGCTGTCAAACTGTTATTTTCAGATTTATAGTGCAAATTCCTACACAGAGTTGATCAAGTGGAAATGTATTTTCTCTCACAAAGCTTGTCAGACTGCTCTGCCATTCAGTGGCTACATTTCACTCTTCTGTAATAGGATTGCACCCATGAAACTCAGAGGACAAGATGTATAGAAGTCAGCTTTGCAGTCACATCACCCCTTCATCCTCAAAAGGGATCTGAAGACATCTTACACACTGCACAGACAGGCTGTGAGAAGTCAATGCTTTCCATAGCCAAACCTTCTCATCAGCGGCTGACTACCACAAACAGACCTAGTCCCTCACTCCATGGCCATGCTACCACTAGCTCCCTTGTCCACAAAAATTAACATTGCTGCTGGAAAATGAAAGCTAGGGCAGCAGAGCACACGGGAAAAAGGGAGGAACTTTCCTACAACCCACCTAGAGCTAATCAAGTGCCCTGTGCAAAGTTTACACACAGCTTACACAACCACCTGGAAGTGTATTATTTCTTACCTCTCAGGTATTTGTTCAGATTTTACACAATTTCCTAAAACAACCAGTTGGAACTCTTTCATCTTCACTTTTGAATCTCTAATCACTCTTTCTCCCACATCCCCATAGGTTTACATTTTACTTGGCTAAACTCACAAAGCCTGCCAAGTTTACTTTCTGATTTGGAACAGAGTTTGCTGAAAAATATTGCATAAGCTTTTATCTGCAGGTATGTGTAATGCTGGTTTCACTGTTTCAGATATAGGAGAATAAGAGCTTGTGAAGATGTTCTAGCAGCAGAGTTCCCAAAAAAGCTTATTTTCTGGCTCTTATGAAAACCTCCATCTCTGTCTACACATCCACAAATATCCTTTTCATTTTGGTTAAGAAAACCTCTCTTGCAAAATGTTACGTTACCTCTGTAGATGACTTACTTCCCCCGCTATGCTACATGACACACTGCTGTGAGCACCAGGTGCTTTTGTACAGCAAATGTCTTCCCCTTAGTTGAGAACAAATCCCAGCTGTTCCACACTGCTTGTGAGTATGACTTTCACTTTAGATATTTTAGTTCCTTTAGGTCTTTTTAAAACCCTCACATAGGAAACAATTTCCAAACTCTTACCAAAGTCAAAACCACCTTGCCATTCCTACAGACTGAGCTATTTGTTCAGTGATTCTTTCTGACTAATCCATTCACTATTCATTAACTTTTTGTGCCTTATAACTGACCTGTAACAATGCTTGACTGTTTTCTGTAGCAGTATGTTCACTTGATTTTTGTGAAGTTTTTTCCAAAGGGTACTCCTGACATACTAGGGATGGCAGTGTAGACAATAACAGTTTTGTGATACTTCTGAAGGCCTAGGACTCTCAATTGGAAAAACAGAAAAAGAGGAAAAAACTGATAGGTATCTGCATAAATTTCTTCTTTTTGTTTCAGGAATGGGGGCTAAAATACTATACAAGAACGGAAAGACAAAGACTAAGATGTTACGTGACACCCATGGCCAGTTGCAATTATTTTTCTCCTTGGTAAGGTAACCTTCCTTAACTCTTAGCTGGGGAAAAGCTCTTGGAATGCCACAAAATAAGCACACCCACCTTTGGAGTAAAAAAAAAGAGGTTGCTTTCTGCAGTACTTAAATATGGACTTCTCAAGTGAAAACTCTACCCATAGTTAAAAGAGCTTTTCTTTTAAAAGGAATTTTCTCACTCTGCAGAGAAAATCTACACACCACTTTTTGGCATAGTTTGTGCTACCATTTTCCATTTCTATAGTGGTCTCCACAGAAGGGGCTATTCCCACATTTTGGCATTACCTCTGTGCACTTGTTTTGGCTGGGATAGAGTTAAATTTCATCATAGTAGCTAGTATGGGACTATGTTTTCGATTTGTGTTGAACACAATGTTGATAATTCAGGGGTGGTTTAGTTACTGCTGAGCAGTGCTTACACAGAGTCAAGGCCTTCTCTGCTTCTCATATCACACAACCAGCGAGTAGGCTGTGGGTGCACAAGCTGGGAGGGGACACAGCTGAGACAGCTGACCCCAACTGACCAAAAGGATATCTCACACCACATGACATTGTGCTTAGCAACAAAAGCTGAGGGAACGGGAAGGAAAAGAGGATGTTCAGAGTTACAGCATTCATCTTCCCAAGTAACCGTAACACATGATGGAGCCCTGCTTTCCAGGAGATGGCTAAACACTTCCCTGTTGACAGGAAGAAGTGAATTAATTCCTTATTTTGTTTTACCTGCATGCATAGCTTTTGCTTTACCTTTTAAACTGTCTTTATCTCAACCCATGAGTAAAATCCACTTTTACTTTTCTGATTCTCTCTCCCATCCCATCAGGGTGCATGAGCAAGTTGCTGGATGGAGCTTACTTGTTGGCTGGGGTGAAACCATGACACTCTGAATTGATCATCATTGCAAACAACAGCAACAAAAATAACCACATTTGTAAGAATTTTCTCAGCAGGTCAGTTCATGCCCTACTGATTGCACTGCTTTTTCCTGCAGAGCTGAGGTCACGCATTCCAGGTGGAGGTGTGAAAAATACCAGGTTAATTTAGAAATGAACCCATAGCACAGCAATTCCCTTCATGCCCAGAAGAGACCTCTGCCATGCAGCAAAGCATGAGAGGTTCTCTCTATTTTAAAGAAGAAATAAAAAACCAGACAAACTCTGGGTTTTCATGACACCCATCTCTAACTTCAAGCACTGTTAGATCCAAGGTTTCAGGGCTTCCTGCAACAGAAGACCCTGACCTACAGTTGTGAAAGGCTTCTTTGGTATGTCCTCATGAAATGAATTCTGCCCATATGCTCCTAAATTACACATGAAAGCATTAGCTTTTACCACTGTTGACAGCCTTCCATTTTCTGTCATAGGGATTTATACTCCTGTTAAACTTTTCCCACCAGTACAAACATACTTAGTCTGCCTTCAGTGTGCACTCCCCTGGTTTCGTAGGCTTCATTTTTGCTCCCTCTCATGCAGCTCCTATACATTTCCTACAACCTTTTCCCCCCCACAATCTCTCTTCCTCTTCAGTTTTGCTCACAATTAAGAGTAAACAGTCTTCTCAGGAGTGTGTAGACTTATACAGAGGCAAACCATTTTCCACTATCACATGCCACTTCCCTTGTATTCTAACACTTTCTTTGGCTTTTTGACTACACACCAAGCAACCATTTTGGCATGCTCTCCAAAAGAATACTGGAGGGGTTACAGTAATTTCGAAAAGCATACCTGTGTAATACTAGTTCAAATTATCCTTGTCAAACACCACTATACACCTCCAAGATTAAATCCTCTTGTTACTCATCTAGTGCTTCCACGTTCTCCAGGGAGTATGATACAATTTCAGAAAGAACAACAAAAATTTCCCCTTCAATAATTTGATACTGTATGAAGGTTGAGGTTTTGCTGTTGTTATTTTACAGGCACTCAGTGACTTGATAGCCTAAAGAAGTATTCCAAAGAAGAGCTGTGAGGGAGCACAGCGGTTATACCACACACCAAAACATCAGGATTGTAAACAAGCGCAAGAGAGGCAGTATGCCTTACACCATAATTCATCTAAGTGATAGTTTTTATTTTGTAAACAAGGCAGTCTCACACAACCTCTCTAACTACCAGCTTGACTAAGGGTATGAATTTATCGGATTAGTATTGCAGCATTTTATCGCTGCAGCATTGTCTCTTCCACCCCTCCCAAGCACTGAACTAACTCTGACAGGACTGATGCCTGAGGCTGACTCAACACAGGAAACAAGAGTGAATAATAGTCCTTTTCAGTGGATTTGCTCCCACCTTGCAGTCCTTCAGGGAGCTGAACCAGAAAGCTGAGACCACAAAGATGTGTTACATCCTTGGCCAGGTAGCCCTTCCAGCAGCACCTGTGCACTTCCTCCCTTTCCCTTCCCTAGGACTCTTGGAGCAGCTGCCACTGGGACCTCCCTGCCCAGAGTCCTGATGCCACCACTGCCACCCTGGCAAAAAAGCACACAAGAGGAGGGGGAATATGACAGGAAGGCAACAGAAAGCCTCAATTCACACAATTTCTCTAAATTGCAGCATCTCAAATTTGCTGCTCAAACAAAAAAGCAACAACTTTAGTCCTCAGACATCATCCTTCTCCAGAGCCATTCACTGCAGAGAGGGTTCAGACAGTATTTGACTCCAAGACCAGACATGCTTATTTCCAATTTCTCCTGCAAACAAACAAGATATGAACAATGTATCTTTCTGCCTCCTCCTTCCTCTCCCCTGGAAACTGAAAACAGGCTGAGCCTGTGAGGGCAACACTTCCCCCTCCCCAAACAGGGGCCACGGGGGGCATCAAACCTTTGAACACAACTAATCTGCTACGAGCAAACGATGGCATTGAAAGACCTTGATCTCAGGCCGCCCTTTGCCTTTCACACAAGAAGAAGATGCCCTTTGTCCCCAAAGCAGTATGTGGTTTGTGTTCATACACAGGAGCAGGCCGTGGTGTTTCATTCCTGCCACGGAGGGTTCTGCTTCTCCCCCTCTCCAGCAGCCAACAGCGTTCCTAATACTTCACACTAGTGCTTCCACAGAAGATAGTGTTTTAATTTCTTAGCACTAAAAGAAAAAACAAGTGCCTCAATGTACAGAAAAGATGCTGAGATCTTTCACTTCATCTAGAAGCTGTGGCTTTTATTAGAGACAGCTTTGCTCTGGGTTCACATTAGATCAACCACACCACCAGTTTCAGCAGCAGCAGCAACATATCAGAAGATAACAAGATCCCAACATAAACCTTTGGGTTTTACAAAGCTCTGAAAAGCAATTTGCCAAGTATGCAGAAGCTGGTCCTTGCCTGCGTTTATTCATACTTAGATATCTGAAAGGATTATGCTCATTTTGTATTTCCATTTACATGCTCTCGGTTTCAGATTTCTAAATTATGCCTAGCTACAAAAACTAGAAGCTCACTGATGGCTATTAGAGGTTTTTTCTCTTGTTTCCAGTGTTTTTTCAAAGACAAAGGAGCTGAATACCAACATAATTCCTCACCCCCTCCACAAAACCACTTCACACAACTAGCTTGCAATTTAGGAATGAGACCCCTTTTCTAAAACCAAGCAAGAATGGAATTACAGCTAATCACATTAGTCTGTAACTTTTTTCCCTTCTAAAAGTGGGATTAAAAGCAGAGATGAACTTCCCGCATTCCCACACACCAGCCGCATTCTTCCAGGCTCAGCTTGCTAAACAGCTAATAGAATTACCATCCACAGACCCAGGATTTTCAGGGATTACTCTGAAGAGGTTGCTGAAGGAACTCACTGGGCTGTCATTCCCAGCTTCACACTACTGGAGAGGGACACAGACACCTTAAAATGACATTGAGAAGACACTGGAGGAAGTACCAGCCTAAAGAAGTTATCATCTACATTTTGCAAGGGTTGTGGAGACACTGATCTTAAAGTTTATTAAGATTCAAGAAATAAACTGAAATCACAGGACTGGAGATGTGAGGAAGACAGGAGAAAAAAAATACTATTTACATTCTGCAACATGGAAATCACTCATTTCAGACCAGCTACCCATAAAACTATGATCCATGTGATGATAAAAAGCAACAATATTCACATCTGAAACTAAAAGCTTACTCCATCCTCAGCAGCACCACACACAATGCAGGCTTCACTGAACAGCTTTTAAAAATTTTAAGGAATAAACATTGCAAATTTGAACTAATATCATGTCCTTGGAAAGAAAGGGGAAAAAACCCTCCACTTTTAATTTCCTTATTCAGTCAACACATCTACAAATAATTTCAGCAAAGAGAAACAAAAACTAGCCCAAGAAAATCTAATTTCTACTCCAAAATTTAGAATTCACTCATCAAACAAAGACCATTAATACAGATTTGGAAGGAAAAGCACTTTCTCCATAATGCTGTTTTAAAAGACACTTATAACGAGCAATTTAAGGAACATGGTTTTACTGCACAGGATTCTACAAAGCATCATACACTCCTGAACAAATAAAAAAGCACAAGACTTGCACTCAGCCTGCCCAGGCACTTGCACAGAAGTCGAGCCAGTAGAATTAATGGTGGGGTGGTCAGGACAGGACACAGCAATAGGCACTAAGCTCCCCACATAGCCACCAAAACCAAGGGAGGTGTAACACTTTGCACTCCTGGGTACAAGCAGAGCCTCTCAGCTGCCTCATGAGTTTGGTCAGCAAGGCAGGGTTTTATGTGGCAGCTCTTGCCTTTGAAATGGATCATCTGAAAAAACCCTGAACGCACTGGAGAGGGCCCTTCTCTCAGCTACAACACTGTAGAGCTTGGCTGGAGCTGGATCTGTTTTGCAGGAGTTTGTAAGAGTGGAAGTTAACATAACAGGTCATAAAGGGCAGAGGAACAAATCAGGGAAATTCAGAAAGGCTCAGGGCAGGAGTAAAGCAAAGATCTTGCCTCTCTTGGTACCTTTAAGCAATGGGGGCTAATAGACACGACAGCAAAAAGGGCACTTAACTATAGAAACATAGAAACATCATCACAGTTGGAAAGGACCTTCAGGGTCATCAAGTCCGACCGACTTCAAGATCATCAGGTCCAACTATGGGACCAGAAATTTAATAAAATGAGAAAGTAACTGGGAAGACTTTGGAAACAGAGCTGTGCTTATAAAAGGATCCATAGACAATCTCACAGACCTCTTAACACCAGTCCAAGGACACTTTACTACAAGATTTCAGAAGCAGTGGTATGCAGGACACTAGAGCATGATCCACAAAAACACCTCAAACAAACACTCAAACAGCACCTGCTCTTCCACTCCAACTCACACATATGCAGTTGTCTTGTCCTCCTCTTAAAAAACCCCACTGTTATTAGTGCAAAATAAAAGTAGCAGAAGATGCAATCAAAGCTCAATCTGTTTGTTGTCTTATAGCAGCAGAAAAACATGATGGAAAGCATACAGCCTACGGTACCGGGTTTCCCACTCTTTTCTCCACTCTCCCAGAAATCAGGTGAAGCTCACCACCCCAAATCACAGTATCAGTGTCATTATCACTGCCTGCAAAGAAGCCTGAACAGCATCAAGACAATTAGTCAAGACTGACTAAATCTTATGGTAGCACTTCAAAAAGAAGAAAGGGGGGGAAAAATAGACCAGAAATTTTCACCTGTCAGCCAGAGTCACCACCAGGATCTGCTTTCACAAGAAAGGAAGGTGCAGAGCCTACAGGATACAACGTCATTCCTCCTCCAGCAGAGGAGATGCTCAGTAGAGTTAAAAACAACCTGGCATTATGACAAGTGAAACCATCAGATAGACAGACAGGTCTCCCCACACCAGAGGGGAGAGAGGCCAACATACCACTGCCCTCTTTCTTCATGCAGACCAAACTATTTGACTCCTGCCTGTCTTGGGGATGAAGACTATTTAGGAGAAGCATTACCATGACCATTAAGGCCAGGGCCACAGAAGATTCAGGTGTTCATGCAACCACTGGTATCAAAGAAAAAAGAAAAAAAAAGAGAGATTAATTGAAGCTAAACACAGATAATCATCACTTCAGTCTAGATTTGCCACCCTGCTTTGTGCCAGAAAGGCCTGCCTTCCACAATATACTGATAACCTCTTATTTAAGTGGGTTTTTTAAGTCAGCCTGAGTGCCAAGTCATGTACAGGGTCCATAGTCTGGCATTCTCCAACTATGCGTTGTCCACACCCCCTCCTACTCCAACCACTGCACTTGGCAATGTTGGTTGCCTCAGCTTGGGGGGTTTTTTTTCTCCTTCTCCCTCTCATACTCTAGCAATTAAACCATGCTGTGATCAGGAAACAGAAGTGTCCCTTAGACTGGCTTTACCCTAGCATGGCTTCCCCCTGGAGAAATACTGGGTGTGGTGTTTATTTACAGAATGGTAAACTGTTCAGACAAACATTTGCCTTACTGACATGAGGACTCACACCTGCCTCCAGCCATTTTATGAACTTTATCTGTTGAACAGCTCATGCAGCATCAACCAGTTAGTACCCTGACACACTAGAGTTGGCAACATCTGTTAGACAGCAAGTGTGCTGCTGGATGGTGGAGCTGGGCAGGAGGTGCTAGCAGTGAAACAGGCCAAATGGCTGCAATGGACCTGCTGCCCACTTCCTGCGAGCTTCAACCTCTGTAATTACCATGTAATTAAACTCAACCCCAAGTCTGTTGGGTTTGGGGGGTCTTGACACAAGCTGAGATTTTTCTTACCAGTTGTGCTAACAGTTTTGCACTCTGGGCACTTGAAATCATGATACCTTCTACTCTACTTTATCTACAGGTAGATCAGGGAGACCACCCTGGATAATACTCTGTCTTGTAACTGGCCATCCCAAACATACTCTACTAGGTAAATGTAACTTGGCCAAATGGGAAACAAGTCTTACAAGTCACTCTCCTCCTTCTGTTTAATAAGAAGGAAGAAAAAATCTTTAGACAGTTAAGAGACAACAAAATACACAATTAATGCCAAGCCACTGCTGCCCAGTAGGACCTCTTGCATTTTAGAGCAGCGAGTTCAATCAGAACAGAAATCCAAAAGGGAAGGGATAAAGATCCAGGGTAGATGTGATCCAGGAGCCATTCTCTTCCCCCACAAACACTGCTCCAGTACACATGCAGCACCTATTCCTACTCTAGCCCCATACCACAGCAACGTTACTGTGTTTGCTCTGCTCAAATCCACCCAAAGACATCTCCCTCCACTCACTAACAGCACTACCCTACTCCAAGTCTTACTTGAGATGCAGCTCGACACAAGTTAAATGCTGACTTAACTTGTCCTTAAACCCACAGACCATATTTCTTCCTCATGTCATACACTGCAGAAATGATCTGTGCTTTGCAGCACTGCTTCCTTTCAAGGTCGTACTGAGCATGTTTCATCTGATCACATTCACAAGCTCAAAGCTGTTCACCCTAAGGGGCAGAGCCCTGTCAGATTACTTTATAGAATGATAATAACTCCACCAAGCCATTCCTACTTACTGGGAATTCCCAAGCAACACAGCTGCATCTAAGACAAACAAACAAAGCTGGAGTGTTTGCAGGTAACATCTGCCAACTGCCATCAGTGCCAAGGCAGAAGGGGCCAAAGAAAGGTTGCCTGGGAGGACAGTCATCCTCTGGTTTCAGAAGCTTTTCAGAAGGATCATGCTAAAGCAAGCTTTTCAGAAACACATGAGACAGCACTAACCTTAAGCCTCTGAAGGACTAGCAACACAAGACGGTTTAGAGGGATGAATTTTGTACTTGCCTCATTAAGAATTCTGTGTGTGAACACAGACTACATTAAATATATCAGAGCACATGATTTAACTTGGTTTTGGCTTTGTTTTTGTTGTGGTGGTTTGTTGTTGTTGTTTTGTTTCCCCCCTCCTTTTACCACCACTAGTTCTAAGAAATCAGAGACCACATAAGAAAAGCCAAGCTCACAATGGCAGGAAAAACAACTGTGTCATCCAAGCACAGAACCTTAAACTCCAAATTCATTGCCCACATTCACGTCAAACCTCTTGCCAAAGCTTACCCTCACTGCCTCAGTTTCTTCACCTGAGGAACACATACAGCTTTCTCCAAGGTTATTCTGAAATTAATTTTTGCAAGACACTTGGCAGATTAGAGGCATTACAAATATTGGATGCTAGAGTATAGGCTCTTACACAAGGAAAAGGATTTCTGAAGCTCTTAAAATAATAATGAGGTTTCTGCAGGCTGTTTTATATGAGTCCAGGCTTAAACAAGAGTCTAGCAATGTCTATTAAAGTTAACATTACATTATTCATAAAAGAATAATTCATACAGTAAGAATATTTAGACACCTTTAGATACATGTATGGATTTGGGTTTCTACTTCATTCATCAGGTCCTACTCAGTCTTATGTTCTGAACTACAGAAAGAATAAAGGAATATAATTTTATCCAGACAGAGAGAAGCATAAACAATTTCTTAAAAATGTTTAAAAGGCAAGTATCCATATTTCTCTGTACTTAACCTGAAAAGGCAGTCAAACAGAACAAGATAAAGAAAGGTACTCCTTTTCCCAAAGTCTACCATCCTCCTGAGATTTGTACCAGAGAGAATACATACAAGAAATGTGTTTACTGACAGGCTATGAGTCATACCCCCAGCTGATGATTAGAAACTCTAGCTCACTAGCAGAAATGAGCATGTAACTTTCAATCCACAGGAGCAGGACTGCTGTGTTATCTGTTGTTAATAGCAGGCAATGGGGACTAGAATAAGCAATCAGTACTTGCAAGTCCTATGCTATCCTCCAACATCAACATATTGTCCAAGGTAGGAGAAGCGATTTCTGTGCTTTGGCTTACCTCACCTCACAGATGTGGCAAGCTTTCACACCTGCTTCAGATTGTTATTACAACACTTAATGTTTATGTAAATAGTTTGGTCTAGACAGAACATGAAAGCTACTTCAAGTGGAAAAATACTTCTGTGTTATCATAACTCACAAAATCAACAATTTTTATGTTGATTATACCAACCTAAAATTTATGATCACTGAAGAAGGCTGGAAATCATTTTAATAAAAACCCCCAGTCAACTCTTGCATACATTCATTCCCTACAAGCTAAGTAACACAGCATGAGAAAATAATGCAACACCATCAGCCTTACAAAACAACCAGTAGAAAGAAAAAAACCAAAACACAAGCTTCCCCCTCCTCTTTCATTTTGCATTTAAGTTATTGCTGTAACATGCTGCTGCAATAATGATGCAGGATACAGTTATTATAGTTCATCTACAACTCTGCATTCATTATGGGTCAGCAGTCAGCACGCCACAGAGAAAATTCCTACTGCACGCTTGCAGAGCAGAGAAACCACAGTATCTCCGAAATAAAACATTATGGAAAAAGAGACTGGACTTTGCATGACAAAAGTCAAGTTTCTGGCTACCTATTATAACTTGAAACTGCAAAGATATCTGAAGCATCATTTAGAAATTTTTTAAAAATTAATACAGACAGGCAAAGCTGTCCTTGCATAAGGTCACAGGCAACATATGATTGAGACTCCCATTTCTCTTAACTGCATTGAATTGTACCTTTTGATATTCTTCAAAGAGATGGCAGAAAGGTAAGAGTAAAAAGAGGAAAGCATGTGGTACAGAAGCAGCTAGCTATGGACCCATCCATAGGATTCATACAATTTAGAAAAGCTGAATTCTGGACTACCAGGAAAACACATGGAAAATAAGTAGTCTTGGTTTTCTACCACAAAATGCCACTCAGTTGCAGTTTCCATGCAACTTCACCAGCAAGACCAGCAGGCTAGTCCTTTGTCATTTGCAAATTTAGCATCTATCTTGTCATGCTATATGCAGCTCAGGGAATTCAACCAGGAGAGGAAGATTCTGCTCCACCCTGTTTATCCTCACCTTCACAAGGTGAACAAGATAGAGCAAAGACCAAAAGGTGAAAAATAACATGCTGGGTACAGCTGGGATTCAGGTGAATACCATTCAAGTAATTTCATGTTACACACTCCAACTATGTTACTGCCTCTACTTTGCCAGTGATTTTCAGAGTTTAACACAGGGGCTGAGGGCAGCTTAGCAGAAACTCTGCAGGTCATAATACATTGAAAAGAGCACAGAAAGGGACTAGAGGAGAAAAATCCCTCCTGGTAATGGAGCAATCCAAGCAGAAGCTCAGAAACCAGCTTGTGGCTTAGACATGGAACGGTCTGCAAGAGCCCTTTGGCCTCAGGATCACAGGTGCCTGTGGAGGTGAGGGAAGGCAATGAGTAAATAGTGGCAGGCTGGATCCTCCCCACCCCCCATACTCATATAAATCACTTAACTTTTCAGAGAGCAGCAAATCTCCTTACTCCTCTGGATTAAAGGCAGACTTAAAGGAATGTTTGTTAACAGACTACCCTCTCCCTGGGTCATTCCTGATGCACACAGCCGGCCACATGTAGGAAAACTATGTTAAGGATGTCCTTGATTTAAAAAAAGGAAAAGTTTATTTCTAAACAAGATTATGCCTCTAAAGACAACTAAAAACCTTACTGGATGTGAGATATGATTTTCCTTTTGCTTCTATGGAGTTCCATGACCATTAGAAAAGCCTGATACAAGAGTAACTCTTCAAAACCTCTCTCAGCCTTTTACCACCCTCTAGTATGAGGGGAACAGAAAGTCAAGGTCTCAGGTCTCCCATGCAAGGAAGAGACAGAAGGACAGTTGTTTCAGAAGACAATTTTCAGGCTACTCACCAGCTAAGGAAACCCGAGTCCCTATAGGATTCCCTTGAAATTTCAGGAAGCAATGATATTTTATCCCAGCACCAAGTATGCATTGACGATTTCATTTGCCTGCCTACACGCTTTGCATAAAGATCATACTACTAAAAGAGGGGAAGCTAATAATAAAAAATAAAGGCTAATTTACATTTCACTGCATTATATCACAGAGATAAGTAGGTAATTTTAAAAATAAGTTAAAATACATGATGTGGATGAGTAATATTGCAAAAACATCTATTACAAAAAAGTTCAGTACAAGAGAAGCAAGAAAAAGGGAAGAAGTGCTTGTTCCAAGGGAACAAGTCAGACAAACAGGTGTAGAAATTTTTTCACAGTGAGGGTGACAGAGCAGTGGAACAGACTGCCCAGAGAGGTTGTGGAGTCTCCTTCTATGGAGATATTCAAAACCTGTCTGGACGCACTTCTGTGTGACCTGGTCTAGGGAATCCTGCTGCGGCAGGGGGGTTGGACTGGATGATCTTTCGAGGTCCCTACCAACTCCTAATATTCTGTGATTCTGTGACCTACCACAGATGCCAAGAAGATGGCATAGTCAACAGAGTTGACCACTACCTAAGTCAGTAAGAAATCCCTATCCTCAGGAATCAAAGAAACAAGAAAAAGTACATATTTTGTGCACTCAAGACTGCTTTAGCCCTGCATGAGAACTAAGTCTAACCCCAAAATTATTTCCCCACCTTGGATGAAACACCAACTTTACAACATCAGGAAGCTCCAGTATCATCTGTAGACTGACGTATTTTACAACTGAAGAACATAAACGTTGCAAATGCTTTCCTGAGCCAAAACCTCCAGGTGATCTGTTCTCAGAGCCAAAATTTCTTCCGAAGGACAGTCAGATAGATGCTGGTGCTGGGCACTGAACATAAAACCTCCAACTCAAACCCCACTGCGCAAACAGCTCATGACATCAGGGCAGACACAATAAAGGTGGTACATACTCTCATCCTTACACTTTCTGGGCCAAATTCACACCTTCTAAGCCTAAAACAAACCCTTAACTTCAAGAAGTAAAAATTCTTAGTGCCTAAAGGCATCCCCAATTTAAAAAACCCCACTGGAATAACTTTGACTGATTTGCTAAAACATGGAAACACAAGAAGAGCAACAGCTCAGGGAAGCTTGACCTCACAGCATGTTTTTTTCTGATTCCTTCATACCACAGCAAACTAGTAAAACGTGAATTAGATGGCTGACCCTTATATTATGTCACAGGCTCCTTGTGAGGACACCAAACTTCCTCCTAACACTCTTGCAAGTGCCCACTTGTACTATAAAATAGGCAAATCCTGCTCTGATGACAACACAATGCTAAATAACAGCATAAAAGTACTCCACCCCAAGCAAACAAACTTCAGAATATGTATACTACTAATTTGACCTTTCCTAGTATTTTTCCATTTATTTTCTCTATATAACTCAAATGTGTTCCAAAAGGAAAACAAGAATTTTGAAGCAAGTCTCACAATTATCTTCATAAAAGCCTAGCAACAGCTCAGCAGAAGTAAAAAAAAAAAAAGTTTTGCCAAATATGATTTTAAGTTGGTCCTTATTTTCATTTTTCTTTTTATTCATTAATGGCTGTTGCACTGCTATGCCTTTGGAGGACAATGCAATTTTGGTTCCTCTTAGGTTCCACGCAGTAAGCATTTTAACATCTTCTAGTGACAACCAAACCCCATTTTGGAAGATCATACAGATGCTTCTGGGAAGGGCCTGGTAACACATTGACTAGTTCTCTCTCTAAAGAAGTACCTTTCAATGAGCTCTGCTCCACCAGCACTAGAAATAATAATTGCATCGGCAGGCAATGAGACAAGGAAAAAAAAAAAGTATAAAGCAAAAGGCCAACCTCTTTTTACACAGATAACAACAGGAACTGAGAAAGCCAGTGACTTTTTTATGCCTCTCAATTAACCAATACACTCAAAGCTTGGAAGTAGATGAAAACAATCTTGGCACGTTCTCCTTCTGTGATCACCAGAGCCATTTACTTACCTCCAAACACTCCCTCACGGAAGGTTTCATCTACAGGGCTGTTCTGGGCTTTCACTTTCTGGCACCCATATTTTTCTTCCCCAGTCTCAGACAAAGCTTGTGGGCAGCAGTGGATGCACATACTTGGGAGCCAGGGAACTTCCACTTTGTCACCAACTTGCAATTACCTGCTGAAAGCCTCAGCACCTCGTGTAAGCTAAAAATAGCAGCACTTACTTGCTCTGGTAAAGAATTGGTTTTTAAGGGACTATTATAGTAGCAGAACAATTAGAACTTAATTTTAAACATTTAAACTTAACAGTTCCTGGGGAATCTGCTCAATGTCTATTCAATTCTTTAATAATCTGAAGAGAACAATCCAATTTCAAAGTCTTGAATTTTTTCTTCCTATTTCAGTGTCCCCAATGATATAATAACCTTTTAAATAAACCTAGCGATTGCTTATTAACAATGTAAAGTCTTGACCCTAGTTTTTGCAGTAGCTTTGTTGGGAATTCATGTATGCCTGAAGACAGAGCACTCTACAGCTAAACAGCTTGTAGGTTGGAAGAGGTCATTCAGTGTAACTTCTGTGAGTTG
Organism: Galbula dea; assembly: GCA_013399015.1. Taxonomy (NCBI): domain Eukaryota; kingdom Metazoa; phylum Chordata; class Aves; order Piciformes; family Galbulidae; genus Galbula; species Galbula dea. Next base: position 1,454,162 of record VWZX01001727.1, read on the forward strand.
CTAGCAACATTTACAGCCAGATGCGCTCAAGGCTCATAGACAGCAGTAGACAAACCAAATACTGAGTCCTGCTCCCAGTATCATCAAAGAAAATGTGTACTGATACAAGAATCAAGTGCAAGGGCATGCCTTGCTTCCACAGCTACACCCACTGTCAGTACGATGAAGAGCTGCATCTGAACACTGGCCTTTGATTGGTTGGTATTTAAGGTGCTGTGTGCAATCACTTAGTTTGATTGCACTCAAGGGTACAACCGGGTCCCAAACAGACACCCTTTAAACACCATGACACGAGTAAGCCAGGGCAACAGACCTCTGGGAATGCACAGTTTTGGGGCTGGCCAATGGGTTTTTTATTTCAGTTTGGAGCTCACGTTACTCAAGTGTTTCCCCAAACTGGAAGCTGTTGGGGAATAAGCGATCGGCCACCATCATCAAGAGTGATGGCTGCCAGGTGCACAAGAAGGTGCCCCAAGCCCCATGTTTCACCACTTCTGGACAGTGAGATCCAGTTACACACGCACAAACTACTCGTGTTTCCTGTCATTAGCCCTTTTCATTTCCGAGTCAAGAATGGAGACAGTTGTTCACCATCGAGGGCCCCATCTTCCACCCCAGCGCTCCCGGAGCGCTGTGGGGTGGAGAAGTCCCGATGTTGCCCATTTACCATCCTTCCCCGACGGATACCAGCCGCTTCCGCGGGGACTTAAAAAGGCAGATGACTATTTGCATCCTTGGCCTCCTGAAAAGGGGGTACCCAGGTACAATGCTACGGCGGGGTTCGAGCACACGGCGCCGCGAACACCGCCCCCAACCCCACCCCCGCCGGCTCCCGCTGCCCGCATCGCTGCGCAGGCCCGGGACGGCTCCTCCGGCAACGCCGGCACCCACCGCCGGGGGTTACCCGGTACTGCTCCTTCTCGCCACCGGTGCGCCAAGAAGCGGGGTCAGCTCGGTTGGTCGGGCGGGCCCAGCCGCCTTCCACCTGCCCGCCGCAGCCGGGTTCCGTACTCACTCTGCGTAGCCCGTAGTCCAGGGCAGGCGCCGGGTCTCCTTGCTGAGGATGAGGATGGGGCGGGCGATGTGGTCGGCGGAGCACTCCACCTCGTCCGGGGACAGTCCCAGGAACTCGGGTCTCCCATAAGGGAAACGGAGGGGCAAGTCCGCGCCGCTGCCGTGGTCGGCGCCCGCGCTGCCAGCCATGATGCCGCCCATGAAATTGGCCACGGCGGACTTCACCCGCGTCAGCATAGTACCCCCGCCGGCGGCGGCAGCACCGAAACCGCCGCGTAGGGCGGGGAGCGAGACGCACCGGCAGGCAGTGCTGCTGCTGCGGCGGCAGCGGCTCCGGCAGCCCCCGCTGCGCTTCCGCAATGGGGGCGCCGGTACCGTGCCGCGCCGGGTCGGGCAGAGAAACGGCGGGTCAGGAGCAGCCGCGGGGCCGCAGGCTCATTGCAGCCGCAGCGACGGCAGCAGGTTTTCCCCCTCCCGGCGCGGCGCTGGGTGAACTCAACCCGGCGGCGGCTGCTGCTGAGTCATGTGATAACGAAGATGGATTTGCCCGGGCGCTTCCTGCTCCTCCTGCGGCACCAGCGGGTTCCTGGCACACGCCGGGCACAGGCGGCTCCCACCCGCCTACCCGCGCCGGGAGGAGGTGGCCCGCGGCAGGGGCGCGGGGGGCGGGGCCGGGNCCCCCGTGGCTTGCCGCGGTGCGGCGAGCGGTCATGTTGTCTCGTCCCCTGCTAGCGGTCGCCTTAGGGAAGAGTTGCCAGGGAGGCGTTTCACGCCGAGTCGCTTGGGGTTCCGTTAACGACGAGCGGGAACTCTCCGCCCGCAGTGCTTCCGTCCCGTCCTGTCCTGTCCTGTCCCGTCCCGTCCCGTCCCGTCCCGTCCCGTCCCTGCTGCCCCCGGGGCCGAGTCAGCGCAGCCTGGGTGGGACGCACCGTCGCAGCTCCTGGCAGCGCCCTCTGATGCCATGGGCTGT